>BJCM01179238.1:0-13889 GCA_018326385.1 Flaveria bidentis
CTAAACACTTGGTTTTTCTCTCAAACTCACTTAAACTACACTCGGATGAAGCAGAGTCTCTAAGAGTTGATAATAATATAATAAGTAACAATGAACACAAAAAGATAATTTTCAAGGTACTTGCATATATTGCTTCTCAACTCAAAGTGTTACAAGACTCTTACAAGCATATGACATGAGTTACAATGAGAAACCATATATAATACTACCTACATCCGGGTTTACTTTGATACTAGCTAGAATCCTCTAACTAAAGCAAATACTACAAAGCTATAGTTTAAGGTATCTTAGATAATGTCTTATCTAAGATAAGGTAGTCATAGCATGTCCATGACTTACCTTTTATCACCAACTAAAGTTGGCAACTATGCTATCTACTAAAGGTAAACAGTGGAATAAAGTATGGTCAACTACATGGCTTTTGAGAAAGCACCATGCAGTATATCAGAGGTCTGCAATGGAGTGTCAGAGACACCATACTTTTGAGAAAGCACCATGTATCTTCCCCCATATGTAGAAAGGCTGTGCCTCTGTAGGTTGATCTTTTCTTCTCTTCCTTCTCTCTTAGTTTCAACTCCTCTTTAATTTTTTCTCTTATGGTTAACTTAACAAGATGAAGACTGCTAAGATGACTTCTAATATGTGCATCAGTTTTGGAGTTGGAGGGATTGGAGAATGGTTTCTCTGCTAACTCAACAATGTCAAATATACTAGAGTGTAACAGAGATGAGGCATCCAGCCTGTTGTTTTCACCATTCTCTCTCTCCATAACAAATTTGTGAGAGGCTTCATCGAACCTCCACTAGATGATTTTCTTTCTAGGAACAAAAGGCTGACTAGGAATCTTGTCTCCTTTCTTTGTGTCCACCAGAGTCACTAGCTTTCTTCTTAGCTTCTTCTCTTCATCGTTTAAGGAGTTAGAGTTGAGACCAAGAAGTCTAGTAGCATGGTCCAGTGTTCCTCTGGGCAGATCAAGAAATTTATCTCTTATGAAGGAACATGAAGATCCATCAACATAAGACAGTTTGACAAAGTCTTCTTCACAAGAGATGTCGCTCAGGGTTGTGCAATTTGAGAGCTTTGTCTTGATTGCCTTGAATTCCTCTAGGGAGAGGTGTTTGGAAGTCTGAGGAGATGGTTTGGAAGGTTGTTGGGTAGGTTGTGGTGAAGTGGTTCTAAAGAGTGTTTTGGGTTGAAGGATGGGTAGTTTAGGTGGTTAAGGTGAGGAAGTAGGTAAGGATAATGGTGTAGGTTTAGGTGTATAGGATTCAGTTTTGATGGTGAATGGAGAGGGAGTTGGTTCAGGTTGGGGTTGAGTGGTTAGTTTGAAGGTCATCCCCTATAACCTTCTATACATCTCTTTCCTTTTGCCCAAACGAATGTCAGTCTTGATTTCACTGACAATTCGTTGGAGTGTCTTTTCAGACATGGGTCCCACCTGCCTGCCAGAGAAGCCGTGAGCCCTGTGATAATCTTTCATCCAGGCTTTCTCGTCTATCTTCTTGGTCGCAGTGACCCTTGCTTCTTGTTCTTTCTTCTTCTTTTCCCTCAACTTCTCCTTTTAGCTTTCTTTCTCTCTTTCTCCAATTGATCCTGCTCTTTGTTGAAGAGCCATAGGATCGTATCATTATTGTGTGGAGATATCTCTTGAAAAGAGAAACATCTGGAGGTTAGGAAAGCTATCCTTTCCCTCCTGAGCTGCATGTCAGCTTCCCTCTTTTCTCTTTCTCTTTCTTCCTCTAAGGCCAACCTTGTTGCTTCCTTCTATTGTTTATCTTGCAGTCTGGTTGCCTTTTCTAGCTCCACTAACTCCTCTAATGGTAGCAGGAGTATGTCTTCATTAACAGCTCCAAGCTTGATGAGCTGGTCAATGATCTCTACCATCTTCTTGTTGTTGACTGCCTCCTGGTTGGGTCTAACTGCTTTGGAACTGGTAGCTAACAACTTTCCAGTTGGGAGTTTACATTTTCTTCTAAGCTTTACAATCCTCTCCTCCTTCTGAGGCTCTTCCCCAGTCATTTTCTTCTTTCCTTTGTCATCTAAGTGCTTGACTTTAGTGGTTCTTGAAGGGAGGATTCGAATTGTAAGAGAGGTAGTGAAGGTGTCTGAGCTAGAGGTTGATTGAGAAAGTCCACACTATTCACCTTAGATGCCAGCTCTAAAATTGCATCTATGATGATTAGATCCTCGGACAAGGAGAACAGTCTTTCCACAAATTCCATCTCAGCTTCGGAAGATTCAGTTTGTTCTTCCGAGACCTTGATTTCAGCTTCAGAAGTTTGAGGGAGTACAGTATCTATCCCAACTGTTTCAGTTGCTGGGCCATCGGTCCTTATTTCCCTTTTGAATTTAATCTCAGGTTCCATTTGGACCTTAGGTTGACCAACTTCTTCTACAGTGGTAGAAAGTGCACCAATCCTCTAAAGCTCTTCAGCTCTAAAGTATATCATAGGCGCATCATGGCTAGGCTGATCTAGAGAGGATCTCAATAGAAACTTTGAGAAGAGCCTATAGAGATCTCTGAGCATCCTTGGGTCTATGTTTAGTATAACCTGGGATGGCTTAGAAAGAGTAGTTGTAATGGGAGCCGTATATTTTGAAGTTGTAGTTTGGCTCAGTGATTCCTCAGATGTTTGTCTCTGAACACTCTCCCCCTTTTTGGTAGCATCATCTTGAGAATGAGATGAGCTGGAGGAAGAGGTCAAGGAGACCTAAACGGGTACATGCCTAACAGATGTCTCAATCTGTTTCTCAGCGAGTTGAGCCTTGAGATTGTCAATCTCAAGTTGTTGAGTGGCAGACCTATCCTCTAAAGTCCTAACCTTGGATTCAAGATTTGAGACTTTAGACAGTAGGTCTTTAATAATGAGTTGCATTCTTCCCTCATCTTCTTTTAAAGAATCATTGGGAGAAGAGGTAACACACCTGGTATGTTCATCCTCACCATTAGATGTGGTTCCTTGGCATCCTGGTTTCCCTTGCTTAATGATGTCTCTTTCAGAGTCATCAAAAGGCACAGTTGTCGCAGATTCAGTCTTAGAAATGTTACCACTGTCCATAAGGTCCATTGAGGCACCTTCTGTAGTGGCAACTAAATCTGCATGAGTCCCCTCCATATCAGTGAGACTCACCTCAATAAAGGTTTGCTAATTGGGGCTAGAGATAAGAGGTCTCTCTAGGCTCTGTTGATCTTTGAGAGAGTGTTGTAGATCAACTTCATTTCTATGGAGGGACTTAATCTTTTCATCAGTTTTGAAGAGAAGGTCAATGAAACATAAAGAGGTTAAACCTATTGACCCGGGACTTTGATCAATGTCTATAGGCATTGAGCCTATGGTGAGGCTGTCCCTTTGTGGCTACTCAAAGGAGTATAGATACTCACCCTGAGGGCTTTTAGTTTGGGTTTCGGGCTCATGGGTTTGAGACTGAGGAGACTCAAGACCCATATTAAGGTCAAAAGTGAAGGATGGTGAGACCTCAGATTGAGTGGGAGTCCATTGTTCCACTCTAGCCTTTTTGGATTGAACAGGAGGTGCTTGTTCAATCAGAGTAGATTGAACAAGGGTTCGTTTGGGGCATCTTTGGTATGTGATGGTGATGGGGTGAGAAGGTAGAGGTGGTAGTGTGGGGGCAGTTGCTGGTGTAGGTTCATCACCTGTGGGGTGAACAGAGATGTCACCAGGAGCTACTTGCTCAGTCATTCCTGGAAGCAGAGAAGTATAGCTTCCAATGAAGTTGGTGGACACCTTCTTCAAAGTCTTGAAGATGGTTGGCCTCATTTAAGGGATAGTCAAAGCAGCTGCACAGACAAGCTGACTCTGGTCCAACTCATAGTTGATAATGTGTTGGAGAAATCTGGGATACATAAAGAATGTTTCCCTCTGGAGATTTCCCATAAGATTAGTCTGCACAAATCTTGAATAGTTGAATCTGAGGCCTCTCACCATTCCATGAACTAGGCAACATAGTTCGTATGGGATTTGATCCCATCCCCTAGATTTATTGGATAGACAATGAAGAATGACATGCAGCAAAAACTTCCAGTTGTATGAGAAGTTAAACTTATAGACAGTGGACCTGCTGACGTCTCCACTATATCCTATTCGTATGTAAGTGTTGTCCAAATCTACTTTGGGGAACTCTATGGGGGAACCTTCATCATGAAGCTCAAGATGCTCCCTGATGATTTGCTCAGTAATGACCAACTCTTAGCCGCAAATGCTCAATCGAATTACATGAATCCCATTTAGGGTTTCAATCTGACTATTATCCCAAAATTCAGCCATGTGATTGGAGTACACAGTGGGATTAACAGTTAGGGCGGTGTAATAGGATGATTGGGTAACAAAGGAAATGATTTCAGAGAAGTCAACATCTCTTGAGGAATCAAGAAGTGCGACTTGATTATGCTGAGGGTTAAGTGCCATTTGTGAAAGGTGAAGGTGAAATAGTTTGGACTTGGGTAAATTGAGAGTGAAGGAAGCTTTTAGGGCAGTAAGAATTTGGTAAGAAGATGAAAGTGAATAGTCGGGATTATTTAACAAAGGGTGAAATGGTGGTAGAGGTGGTTTGGATAAGATGATGTGATGTTTTAGTGGGAGATTTGATAGGGGCGGTAAGGTTTTAGTTCAGTTAAATAATCCGACATTATTAACAAAATCTTTGCTTTTTACAGTGTGGGGCCCAAAAGATTTCCGTTACACAGTAAAATCTCTCTTGCGAGTATAAAACATTTCCGAAGGTAATTTGTTTTCCGAAGGCAACTCTTACTTCTGAAGGTAAAGCTTTGCTTCCGAAAGTAAAGATTGTTTTCTGAATGGAGAGTTTTATAAGATTTGGAAGTAGATCTGATATGTAATCAATCGCTTCTTCCGAGACTAAAAACTCTTCTGAGAAGAAACTTATCCTTGGAGGAATTTTGCTTCGGAAGATATATAAAACATCTTTCGAGGGTTAATTTCTCTTCAGAAGAATTTATACTTAGAGAAAATTTCAGAGAGAGACCTTTTGTAACAGGGCTTAGATTGCATTGACATAAGACATTATATATTCAAAAAGGTTTTCAAAAGAGGTAGACTAATCAATGTTTATCATCCCAATAGCTGTAATGAGATACTTAAATCTCTGTTCATCAAAAGCTTTGGTGAACAAATCAGCATATTATTCATTTGAGTCAACTTTGATTAGCTTAATTAGATTCTTCTCATGAATATCTCTAATAAAATGATACCTGATATCAATATGCTTCGTCTTAGAGTGTTTCACCAGATTTTCACTGATGGAGATAGTACTGTTGTTGTCAATATGGATAGGAGTGCTCATAAAGTTGAATCCATAGTCTAACATCTGGTTTTGAATCCACAACAGCTGACCATAGCAACTTGTAGTAGCAATGTATTTAGCTTCAGCAGTTAATGTAGAGACACATGATTGTTTCTTGCATTGCCATGAGATGATCCTTCCACCAAGAAATTGACATCCTCCTGATATTGATTTCTTATCAATGTTGCAGCTACCATAGTCACTGTCAGAGTATCCATAAAGATTAAAATTGTTGTTCCTGGGATACCAGAGACCTAATTTAGGTGCTCCTTTGAGGTATCTGAGGATTCTCTTGGCAGCAACTAGGTGAGACACCTTTGGAGTAGCCTGATATCTTGCACAAATACAGGTGGCAAACATGATATCAGGTCTACTTGTTGTGAGATACATCAGAGAATCAATAATTTCCCTATACTGATGTTGATCAGTATCCTCCCCTTCAAGGTCAGGATAAAGATTATGGTTTCTAGGTATGGGTGTCTTGGCTGACTTGCAATCTTTCATTTCAAATCTTTCTAAGATGTCATTGACGTACTTAGATTGATTGATAAAGAACCCTTCCTTCAATTGCTTCACCTGAATTCCAAGGAAAAAGTTCATTGTTCCCATGGAGCTCATCTCAAACTTCTTCTTCATAATGCTTTCAAAGTCTTTGCACATTTGGTCGTTTGAAGAACCAAATATGATGTCATCAACATAGACTTGAACAAGCAAAATATCCTTTCCAGACTTCCTTATGAAGATAGTTTTATCAATGGTACCTCTAGTGTAACCATTCTTCAGAAGAAACTGAGATAATATCTCATACCACAGCCTAGGTGCTTGGTGCAGCCCATAAAGAGCTTTATCCAATTTGCACACATAGTTGGGGTGCTGTGGATCTTCAAATCCTGGAGGCTAGCACACGTAGACTTCCCTATCTATATCCCCATATAGAAAGGCACACTTGACATCAAGTTGGTAGATAGTAAAATTCTTGGATGCATCATAAGCAAGGAAGATCCTAAATGCCTCAAGTCTAGCAACAGGTGCAAATACATTAGTATAATCGATTCCTTCCTTTTTGGTGTATCCTTGAACCACCAGTCTTGCCTTATTCTTGATAATCAAGCCTCTGTCATCTCTCTTGTTTTTGAAAACCCATTTGGTGCCTATAGGTACTTGACTAGATGGTAGAAGACATAGGTTCCAAACCTTTTGTCTTTTGAGTTGAAGTAGCTCCTATTGCATCGATTCAACCCAACTACTATCTTTCAAGGCATCTTCTACCTTCTTGGGTTCCATCTGAGATAGGAAGCATGAGTACAGGCAGACATTCCTATGAAGAGTCTGTCCTTTTGTTCTCACACCTTCAGAGACATCCCCTATGATGTTCTCAGCTGGATGAGTGTTATGAATTCGTAGATAAGGAATCACTTCCAGTTGCAAAGATAGATCCAGATTGGACATATTTTTCTTAGGAGCTTGAACACTTTGTCCAGCTGTTGTTTCAAATTCATTCAATGAGGTCTGATTGAATGAATGAGAAACATCATCATTTGTTGGCTGTGAAGTAGCATTAACAATTGCCTGTTCCTTTAGAATGCTACTTCCATCAGCTTGGTGTTGTGCAGAGTCACCTGATGAACTTTGAGGAATAACAGGTGATTCACTAGTTGAAGCTCCACTATCCCTTGAGATAGTTATACTGTCAGATTTGCCAATAGTGAAAGCTTGATTTATTGTAGCTCTTGGAGAACTTGGAATACGTCTGGGTAACTCAAACAATTGGGTATCTTCTGAATTTCCTTGAGTACCTATTCCAACTGAAACATTCTCACAAGATGGTTTAGAATAATTTGTAAACAATTCTAAATCAAAGATATGATCAGGGCCATTCCCCCTAACACAAGGAGTGTGCTCATTAACAACTATGTTGGATGACTCCTCAAATTGTTGATTCTTGATGTTGTATACTCTATAAGCTTTAGAGCTAGAAAGTATCCAACAAAGATAGCATCATTTGACTTTTCAGCAAATTTTGCCAAATTTTCCTTTGTGTTAAGTATGGTACACCTGCTACCAAAGAACCTTAGAAAGACAATGAACGGTTGCCTCTTATTCCATAGTTCATAAGGGGTTTTTCCATGTGGCTTAACTATAAGAACTCTATTTTGCACATAGCATGCAGTGCTGACTGCCTCTACCTAGAATGTTAGAGGTAGAGCTAACATAGTTTGAGTAGCCTCAATAAGTGTCCTGTTCCTCCTCTCAGTAACACCATTTTGTTGAGGAGTTTTGGGATCATTATATTGTCTGACAATCCCTTTTGAGTTACAGAATGAGTCTAGAACAAAGTTCTTAAACTAAGTCCCTTGACCATTTCTAATTATCTTAACCTTGTGATCAATTTGATTTTCTCTTTTAAGAATAAAAGATTTTAGTGTTTTAGCAGTTTCATCTTTAGATCTTAAAAAGAATACCCATGTAAATCTTGTAAAATCATCAACAATCAAAAGGTAGTATGATTTCCTTCCAATGCTTATTATACTTGTGGGACCAAATAGATTCATGTGCAATAAGTATAATGTAGTGGTGATAGAGTTAACAACTTTGGATTTATAAGATGTCCTGTGTTGCTTCCCTTTCATGCATGCAACACAATTATCTTTGTAGGATAATTCCTTTTTAGGCAAACCATGTACCAAGTTATTTTTAGCCAATTTGTTCGTTGTATTAAAATTTACATGACACATTTGTTTATGCCATAGTGTTGACTCATCATTATTAGCTTAGGAAAGAAAGCATGATACTTCATCCATTGGGGAAGCATTGTTCATATCTAGATTGTACATATCCCCTTTCTTGGGAGATCTAAGAAGCACCAATTCTATAGGAATTGTCATCCCTGGTTTGAGGATAATGCACTCATATTCTATGAAAATCATTTGATGTTTTTGATTACAAAACTGAGAAACACTTAACAGATTGTGTTCAAGCTGTTTGACAAAGTGAACTTTTTCAACTTTTAACTTTCCATTGGATATACTTCCATTGCCAGAAATATATCCTCCGACCTCACCTCCAAATTGGACAGGACCTCCATCATAATGTTGAAATTATTGAAGGAGAGATCTGTTCCTTGTCATGTCCCTAGAGCATCCACTGTCCACAATCCAAATATTATTATTCTTGTCATATGGATGTCCCTGCACATAAGATGAGATGATTAGTTTTGATTGGAAACCCAAGCCTTGTTGGTCTTGGGTTCTTCCAATGATAGTGACATAATTGAACCAAAAGTTAAACATTGGGGTTCAATGGATGTCTTTGAAGAAGAGGTTTGGGTTGCAACATCTTTCTTGATCTTCCAATCCATCATTTGGTTGATCAAAGAGGATGAGCCTTTTAAGGCTTTTGCAACATGGCATTCTTCCGAAGCTTCTTTCTTTTTGGAAGAACCCTTTACCACCTTTTCTTCCGAAGCAGTCTTCTTCTGGGATGGTTTCAAGGGAGTTCTTTTGTTCTTTTCATTTTTAATAGCTTTAGCTTCCGAAGCCATTTCCCCTTCGGAAGAAGGACATTCTTGTGAAAGCAACCTTGCTTCGGAAACCAGCTTTCCCTTTTTCATCACTTGGACCATTTGATAAGGTCCAAATGAGAAACCTTCCATGACTACTTCCTTTTTTTACATTATTTGCGTAATTTGTGCTAGCAGGATTGTAGTAACAATCTTTGGCCATATGGTTTTACAGACCACACATTATGCATACAATGTTAGTCTTTTGGGAATTTGAAGATTGCTATTTCTTGTGCTTTTTATCTTCATCAGCAACCTTTCCTTTTAACTTCCGATCCTTTGGTAGGACAGGAGTGTTGGTACTACATCCCTTTCCTGAATCAGAGTTACATTCCACCTGGAATCCAACTGAGATGAATACACCCTTTTGTTTGGGGTCAACCATCAGCTTAGACTCAACCACTTTCTTGGCAGCTCTTCTTGCTGCTTTAGCTCTGCTTCTTCTGGCTTTGGTGGTTAGGATTTGATCGGTACTTGGAGAGGTGGGTTGTTTACCTATTCCTTCCCTGTCGTTGCCTCTATTATTGCATCATTCTTCAACTTAAGTGAAGAAGGGTCAACAAATGGGACCTCCTGCTCTTCAGTACCACACCTTGGTTGTCTTATGGACTCATAAGAGCGTGGTGGAGTAATTTCATTAGTCCCCAACCCTCCTTTGTTTTGATAACAAATTTTGGAGTGGGAGGATGATGCAATAATAGATTGGAGTGCTTGAGCAAGAGTCAATGTTCCCCAACAGAGATGTTCATATACCTTGTTGTCGTCTGTTCCTGCTATGAGTGCTTGAGCAGGAGTCACATCCTGCACCATAAAGCTCCAGTCAACTTCTTGAGCCACTGTAGCTGTCTCAGTCGACTTTCTAGAGGGCTTTGATGTAGAGGGATGTATGGAGGCCTGTGAGGTTCCCGGATTTGACTTGGGAGCCTTGCATTACCTTGCAAAATGACCAAGCTGGTTACAGTTGTAACATTAGGCCTTGGTTTTGTCAATCCCAAATTTGCTGTTGGTTGGGTTCTGGGGAAACTGCCTTCCAGTTCTCTTGAAGAACTTCTTTGCTCTGTAGATTAAAAGAGCCATTTGTTGGACAATTTCCACATATTCTACATCATCTGGACTTAAGCACTCTAGATCATCAAAGCAGTACTAAAAATCACTAGAATGTTCATTTCCTAAAACAAAGGCACAGTTGTCCTGAAAGGGACCATGCTGAGCCTATTGAGACCTGGGAGTCTCAGGAAATGTAATGTATGGTCTAGATGAGTAGGATGGCTGCTGTGTGTATGTCAGGTACTGTTGAGGTTGTGAGGGTCCTGAGCCTTCAACAACCATCAAGGCATTGCTAGTAGGAAGACTCATGGGTCTGCTTGTCTGATGGCCTCTCTTGCTCTCCATCTCCAAATAGTATCCATCAAGGATGCCATAGAGTTCGGTCATAGTGAGGTTGTTCAGATTTTATGTCCTCTTGATCGAGCCATAGTAGAATGTCCACTAATTAGGAAGAGCACTCATGAACTTTCTTGTGAGGTCTCTAAGTTCAGGAGTGATTCCCACAGACTGAAAGGAAGAAATGAGATCCATGTACCTGAAGTATTGCTGGCTGAGGGTCTCTCTAGCAATGTAGGTGAAGTTCTCAAACTGCTGCTTCAGTGAGTTCTTCTTGGAATCATTTGAGCTAGAGTACATTTGAGCAAGTGCATCAAACAGTGATTTGAATGACTTACAATTCTCAAACCCCACCATAATGGAGTTGGGTATTGCAGTGATAAGAATAGTCATAATATTGCTATCAATGTCCATCTTCTTCTGGTCCTTATCAGAGTAGTCTTCAACATCCTTTTCTATCATAGCCCCATTTCCACCAGGTTCAGCCACCTTGGGTTTCTACGGGCCATTCATAATGGATGTCCACTTATTGTTGTCTTGATACCTGATGAAGCCTTCCATGCGTCTGCTCCATGATCTGAAGTTTTCAGGGGTAATGATGGGAGCTTTAGTCATGGTTCCAATCTCTACTTCATATTTGTTGAGGGCCATTTTTGAGTAAGTTGTAAGGAGGGGTGAAAAACATGTTGATTTGGATGGTAAGATCTCACAATCAATAGCCTAAATAGCTCTGATACCAATAGCAGGATCTGTCTATGTCACTAAACACTTGGTTTTTCTCTTGAACTCACTTAAACTACACTCGGATGAATCAGAGTCCCTAAGAGTTGATAGTAATATAATAAGTAACAATGAACACAGAAAGATAATTTTAAAGGTACTTGCATATATTGCTTCTCAACTCAAAGTGTTACAAGACTCTTACAAGCATATGACATGAGTTACAATGAGAAACTATATATGATACTACCTACAGCCGGATATACTTTGATACCAACTGGAATCCTATAACTAAAGCAAATACTACAAAGCTATAGTTTAAGGTATCTTAGATAATGTCTTATCTAAGATAAGGTAATCATGACATGTCCATGACCTACCTTTTTTCACCAACTAAAGTTGGAAACTATGCTATCTACTAAAGGTAAACAGTGGAATAAAGTATGGTCAACTACATGGCTTTTGAAAAAGCACCATATAGTATATCAGAGGTCTTCCGAAGGGTCACTATACTTTGGAAGAGGCTACTTCTTCCGAGGCTTGAGAACTTCTTTTCTTCAAACTTCGGAAGTTGTCTTCTAATCTTTTCTTCTCAGACTTGATCTTCGGAAGTGAGTACTTTGACGTCGGAAGTTGAGTTTTTCTTTGGAAGTTGATCTTGGACTTTGTCTTCGGAAGAACTCTATTTCCTTCGGAAGTTCCATACTTAGCTTCGGAAGCCTTTGTAAGTTGCACCAAAATGTGTCTAAGTGATTTGATTTTGGTTGCACTAGCCTTCTTCTTGATCCAACAATCCTTCTAAGGAGAGCAAGAAGCCTGTGATAACCAAGTCTATGAGGAAGAACTTGGTTAGAAAGAGCAAGAGAAAAGCTAAGAAGGCTTAAGAAATCAAGGCCACTTTTAACTCTAAGTAGAAACAAGTCTTTATCTCTGCAGGGTTTGAAGTGGTTAAGACTGAAGACATCAACCTCAACTCTTCTTCCAAGAGTTCTGGTTCATGTTCAAATCATCTCAGTATCAAGAAGAAGGCTGATCCATTGTGTACCACTACTACATAGCCTAAACCATCCAACTCCAAGGTGGTGATAGTGATCAAGAATTTCTTGATGTTGACAACCACTCCATAGATGAAAATATTAATGATATCACATACTCATTGGATCAAGTTTCTCTTGATAAGTGTGCTGATGTGGTGGGAGAAGCTTCAATTCTAGATTTAAATTTCTCTAATTTAGATCTTTCTCAGCAACTTGCTATGATCCCTCTAATAAGGATCCACAAGTCTCATCCCACCTTAAAAATCATTGGAGATGTTGACACAGGGGTAAGAACAAAAGGACAAACCCATGAAGCAAATGTTTGTCTTCACTCTTGTCTTTTTTTATCTCAGATAGAGCCCAAGAAGATTGATGAGACTCTGAAGGATAGAACTGGGGTTGAAGCTATGCAAGAGGAGCTGCTTCAATTCAAAAGGCAAAAGGTTTGGAACCTATGTTCTCTTCCTCATGGGAAGACTACTATAGGAACCAAATGGGTGTTTAGGAATAAGAAAGATGATAGAGGCATTGTCATAAAAAACAAAGCTAGACTAGTTGTTCAAGGATACACACAAATACAATGAATTGACTACACTGATGTCTTTGCTCCTGTAGCAAGAGTGGAAGCTATTAGAATATTCTTGGCATTTGCTGCATCCAAGAACTTTAAGGTCTATCAACTTGATGTCAAATGTGCTTTTCTGTATGGGATGATTGATGAAGAAGTGTATGTCAAACAACCATTTGGATTTGTAGATCTTGATCATCTTGATTATGTCTGCAAGCTTGACAAGGCTCTTTATGGGCTGCACCAAGCACCAAGGAAGTGATATGATGTAGGTACATGTGTCCCTAGTTTCTGAACTTAATGTAATATGTCTTTAATGTCTTACATGGTAATAGTTGGGTACTGAATGAAATGAGAATGTTTGGTTGTGATTTATAATGTTTAATATTTCATTAATGAGTTGTTTAACGCATATTGACTTGATTATATAGGTTTGTGGTTGTTTGAATTAATATAAATAATGTTATGACAATTAATACATTCAAACTTAATAACATGAAGTTATCATGCGAATGGCCCATGCTAATGGTCCATACGCATGAAAAACTTCATACGAATGACCCAATCGCACGACTGAACTAGGAGACTGGATCAGTTGTATGATTGTCACATAAGATTGGCTCAGTCGCACGACTGAACACTCAGTCGTGCGAGTGGATCAGCCGCATGGCTCAATCGCATGACTGAACCATACTAATGGTTCAGTCGCCCGAATGAGCAACCCTAACCTATAAATACCACCTAATTCATGGAAAAACGTAAGCATTGAACACACTTTGACTTCAGACGTACCCTAGCCGTCCAGAGACCTCTAAGATCATACTCCAAGTTCATAGATCGCAGTAGATCGATTCCTAATCAATTCTTAACGTTAGATTCAATACATAATTGTTTCTACGTGCGTTTTCACTGATTATATCACCAATCAAATAGGATTCCGCACTATTTGGTTCGGTATACACGTTAATCAGTTAGTACATCGTCCAGTACACGATCCTAACAAGTGGTATCAGAGCTTTGGCTCTTGATTACGTGTTGATTCAATCGTTTTTTATAGAAAATTTGTGTATTTTCACTAAAAACGCAATCTTTTTGTGTCAAACGGTGTCTTAGACGTTACCTGACCATAAAGGTTAGTTTTTCCAGCATACGGCAATTAGGGTTTGTGAAAATTCGAGTTTTTGTGGCCAAAACACGTTTAGCCTACGAATTTTCAAACTTCAGCAGGTTCAGTCACACGATTGGCTCAATCGCACGACTGAGTTCATTCGCATTCCCCAAACGCACGATTGGACTCATT
>BJCM01179242.1:0-12335 GCA_018326385.1 Flaveria bidentis
AGACTTTGTCTTCAGACTTTGTCTTCAGACTTTGTCTTCAGACTTTGTCTTCAGACTTTGTCTTCAGACTTTGTCTTCAGACTTTGTCATCAGACTTTGTCTTCAGCTGATGTAGACTTCTTTAGTTGTTATGATGTCTGTGGGACTTAAAGGTTTTTCTGATCTGGCTCATTGGTTCTTTTGGTCCAACACATACACAAACACATAAGCACATAAACATATAACCGGAATAAAACCCGTCATAAACACATAAAAACCTTGAATTCTTACCTTGAATTCACTCTCTCTTCTTCTTCTTTCTTCAGTCGAGAGTTTCTCTACTCCCTCTCTCTAAAACCGAATGAAGATGGTGATGTGAAATGAGGGTGGGCGGCCATGCCCACCTTTACACCAACTTTCCAAAGGTTTTGTCCTTTTGGACATTTTTAGTCCCTCTAAGTGGACTTTATTGCTTTCCTTTCTTTTATTTTTCAACTCTTTTTCTTTCTTTTCTTGTTAAGAATTAACCAGGTGTTACAAGTCCACCCCCTTATATAGGCTTCATCCCCGAAACCTGTTATTACTCAAACAGATGAGGATAATGCTCCCTCATCTCCTCCTCGGTTTCCCATGTAGATTCGGATCCCTTCCTGTGCTTCCACTGTACGCGCACAAGAGAAACCACTTTATTTCTCAGCCTTTTCTCTTTACAATCGATTTGCCACTGGTTGCTCCACATAATTGAGTTGTTCATCTATTTCGATATCTTCCAGTGGAACAATCATGTCTTCATCAGCTAAACACTTTCTCATATGAGATACATGGAATGTCGGGTGAATTCCACTTAACTCATCTGGTAACTCCAATCTATAGGCCACCTCTCCTACTTGAGCAATGATTCGGAAAGGTCCTATGTATCTCGGGCTTAGCTTACCTCGTTTCCTGAATCGTATGATACCCTTCCAAGGTGAGACCTTCAACATAACCCGGTCACCCACCTGGTACTCGGTCTGCGTCGTTTATCGGCATACGACTTCTGTCTATCTTTGGCTACCTTCATGAAGGCTTTAATCTTCTCAAGCTTCTCGTTCGTAGCCTCAATGACCTCAATGCCTCCTAATTCTTTCTGCCTAATGTCTCCCCAACATACGGGCGTTCTACACCTTCTTCCATACAACATCTCGTATGGTGGCATGCCAATGCTGGCATGGTAACTATTGTTGTACGAGAATTCCGCTAGCAGTAAGTGGTAATCCCAACTTCCCCCGAAATCAATCACACATGCCCGCAGCATGTCTTCCAGTGTCTGAATGGTCCTTTCTGACTGACCATCAGTTTGGGGATGATAAGTCGTGCTAATATGTAACCTCATCCCCATGGCATCGTGGAATTTCTTCCAGATTTTAGAGGTAAACCGGGTGTCACGATCAGTCACAATACACACCAGCACACCATGAAGAGTTACAATCTCCTTGATGAATAGGTCAGCCATCCTCTCGGATGAATAAGTCTCATGGATCAGTAGAAAGTGAGCACTTTTCGTCAGACGGTCGACAATCACCCATATGGCATCGTATCCTTTCGGAGTACGTGGCAGCTTCGTAATGAAATCCATGGTGATGTGCTCCCACTTCCATTCCAGTATATCCAAAGGTTGGATCTTCCAATACGGCTTCTGATGCTCCGCCTTCACTTGTAGGAAAGTAAGGCACTTACTCACATACTCCACCACATCACGCTTCATGCCCGGACACCAATAGTCTTTCTTCATGTCTTGGTACATCTTTGTGGCACTAGGATGAATGGAGTATGGAGTCTTGTGAGCTTCGTCCATAATCTTCATGCGTAGATCCCCAAAACGAGGAATCCACATTCGTCCAAATCGGGTTCTAACACCATGTGTGTTTTCACCCAATTCCACAACCAGACCTCTCATTCTTTCAGAGTTAAGATGATCTTCTTTCAATGCCTCATATTGAAACCCTTTAACTTGCTTCATCACATCAGAGGTCATGATCAACTAGTATGCTTTCACCCGAATCGGTTTGAGTCTCTCTTTCCGGCTAAGGGCGTCTGCCACCACGTTGGCTTTGCTCGGATGGTAATGGATCTCGCAATCATAGTCCTTTATGAGCTCCAACCATCGTCTCTGTCTCATGTTTAGGTCCTTCTACTCAATGAAGTACTTCAAGCTCTTGTTGTCAGTTAATATGGTGCACTTCGTTTTGTAAAGGTAGTGCCTCCAAATCTTTAGCGCAAAGACCACACTGCTAGCTCCAAGTCATTAGTAGGGTAGTTGACCTTATGAACCTTCAACTGTGGGGATGCATAGGCTATAACCTTCCATCTCTGCATTAACACACACCCAAACCCCGAGTAGGAAGCATTAGAATAAATCAGTAGATCCTCACTCCCATCGGGTAATGACAGAACAGGAGCTTGAGTCAATCTCGCCTTCAATTCTTCGAACGCCTTCTCTTGAGCTCGACCCCATACAAACTTCACATCTTTCCGGGTCAACTTAGCTAGTTGACAAGTGATCTTAGAGAAGTCTGGGATAAATCTTCTGTAGTAGCCCGCCAAGCCCAAGAATCTAAGAATCTCGGATGGCGTCTTTGGAGACTTCCATTGCATCACTGCCTCCACCTTTGCCGGATCCTCCATGATCCCATCAGGATTCACCACATGACCCAAGAATTGTACCTCGTGCAACCAGAACATGCACTTGGAGAATTTAGCATACAACTTCTCCTTTCTCAACGTCTCCAAAACCTCCCGAATGTGACCGGCATGCTCAATCTCGCTCTTTGAATAAATCAGAATATCATCAATAAACACAATGAATAATTTATCTAACATCGGCCAACACAGTCTGTTCATCATATCCATGAAAGCAGTTGGTGTGTTGGTCAAACCAAATGACATAACAAGGAACTCATAGTGACCATAACGCGTGCCAAAAGCTGTTTTAGGAACATCCTGCTCTTTCACCTTCAGCTGATGGTAGCTTGATTGAAGATCTATTCTTAAGAACCAACTAGCACCTTGGTGCTGATCAAACAAATCATCAATCCTTGGTAAGGGGTATCGGTTCTTTATCGTCAACTTGTTGAACTCACGGTAGTCTATACACATCCTCATACTACAGTCTTTCTTTCTCAAGAACAAGACCGGGGCACCCCAAGGAGAGATACTTGGTCTAATGAACCCCTTATTAAGCAGCTCTTGCAATTGCTCCATCCACTCTTTCATCTCAGTCGGAGCCAATCGGTACGATGCCTTGGCAACAGGTTGGGCACCTAGTATAAAATCAATCTGAAACTCAATCTCTCAGTCGAGTGGCACTCCTGGTAAGTCTTCGGGAAACACATCTGGAAAGTCGCACACAACCGAGACATCGGATAGCTGTGGTGTTGGTGTTTCCACATCCTTCACATAGGCCAAGTAGGCATTACATCCCCGCCTCATACACTTTCCTGCCACCACCATTTACATTACTTACAGAATCGTTGTAACCAAATCACCATAAATCGTCACCATACTCCCGTCAGGCGCTGTCAACCGTATCATCTTTTTCCGCCACATAATGTTCGCCTCGAAATCCGCTAACCAAGTCATCCCAAGAACCAAATCGAAACCACCTAAGGCCATTACGAATGGTCTAACTAGAAAATTGTGACCTTCTAGTTCCATATCACAACCCTCTATCATCTCAGAAATTCTAGTAGACTTACCTATGGCAGTTCCAACATCAAAGGGCGCATCAAAACTCCTACTACTAACAGGCAGTTTAGCATAGAATGCAGCAGAAATAAAACTTTTACTACCACCAGAATCGAATAACATAGAAGCTAAAGTTTGGTTGACTAGAAACGTACCGGACACAACATCAGGGTCCGTCCTAGCCTCCTCCTGTGTCATCATGAATGCCCTGGTGCTCGCCCTCGTTCCTTCACTTCCCGTATTCTTCACCCCAAAACCCTCAGCCCTCGACTTCTTACAGTCCTTACTCATATGACCACTTTCCCCACAGTTGAAACACCTCATAATCTAGCAATCTCTAGCCATATGACCAGGCTTCCCACACTTGAAACAGACATTTGATCCCTACTTGCATTCCCCCGAATGCTCTTTCCCACATTTTCCACACCTCTTCGATCTTGTACCTGGTGTGGCTACACGGTGGTCATCCACTCGTGCCTTCTTGTTACCCATCGAGGCATCACCTCGACCAAACCTCTTCCCATTCTAGTTTCGATCACCACTACCCTTATTGTTCCCTTCAACCACCACCACCTCTCGCTCGTCATATAATCTCCCTGCCAAATCAACTACCGACCTAAACATGCTCGGTCGGGCAGCGATCATGTGCCTATGGATATCTGCCGGCAAGCCCTGAACATACCTCTTGATCTTTCGAGACAAAGGTCTCACATAATCCAGCACCAGCCATGCCATTTCGTTAAACCTGGTGGTGTATTGCTGATGTGTCATAGTTCCTGCCTCCAACTGCAGGAATTCCCTTTCAACTTTATCCATTTCCCTGTGAGGACAAAACTCCTCGATCATCAAATTTTTTAGCTCAGACCATCTCATCATCCCAATAGCCCAACTACCCTTAGCTTGGACAATATTGTTCCACTAAGATAAAGCTGAGTCCACGAAAGAGTGGGCAGCAAACTTCACTTTCTGATCTTCTCGACACTCGCTGATGTTCTGAACGGCTTCCATTTCTCTCACCCACCGGTGAGCAGCAACAACAGTGTCGTTACCATCAAAAGTAGGGGGCTTACACCTTTGAAATGCCCCGTAGTTACAGCCTCGTGCCGCCTCCGATGCATGCTCTTCTTCTTCCTCCTCTTCGTCATCAGACAGAACTGTCTCAGTCTCGGGTTGTCTTCCTTCACCTGTAGGTCGGTTTCTCTCCTTCCTTTCACCTTCCCTCACAACCTTCATAACTTCGGTCACCACAGACGATAAGATTGTCTGCATGACCTGATGAACTTCTTCCACAACCGCCTCTTTTACTGAGGCTCTCAGATTGGCGCTCTCATCGCCACCCTCCGGATGAGGGGTCTCGAGTTCTTCATGAACTTCCTTTTTAACTCTAGGCCTTTCTCTCGTGACCCGTGGTTCACCACCACGTCCACCACCACCACGTGAAGCTTTAGAAGATATACCCCCGGCCATTCTCTAACACACACTGAATGATTCAAATACCAACATAGTCATTCAAGGGAACAACTTAGTTTATGTCAAGTATAGTAAGTCCCTAATTATAGTGGCCAGTTGTGATTAGCCACTTACTTTACTCTTCATACCCCAAGCATTACATGTCCTCACTACATCAGTATCTAAATCTACAACCAACACATAAACCACATAACATGCGCACATAATGTCGGTTAACATTAAGAAAATACCTTATGGCACACAGCTACTCGGACTGGCATCCCTTCCTTTTCTGTCTCATTTTCAGATTAAGTTTAGGTTAATTTTGAAAATTTACCCGTTTCACTTAAACTTTGCCTCTCATACCAACTTGTAAGTCCCCGTTCCCGGGACGCTTACAACTGGCCAGTGATCGCTCGTAAAACATATAATTATTTTTATCTTTCATAAAACATCGCAGCGGAACATTAAAATAACTTTTCATTATAAACGCTTTTGCAAAAAATACAACATTCGTTACACAATTTCATTTGTTCGCATTCAATGAAAAAACATTTACAAAAGAATGCCATCCAAATGCCAAGTAGCTGCCCCGCGCCATCCTCAGCAATGGCTCACCTGCCAACTAGAAAATGCATAAAAAGTCAGCGTTGCTGAGTGAGTTCTAGTTTAACATAAAACATACTTTACATTCTTTAAAACTGTTCTTTACTTTAACACGTGATCACACATCATACGTACACATAGATAATATCATTATTATCTTCATCATTCTTTCGTTAACTTTCGTACATTCATTATCTTTCGTTTTCATATAGGTCCTGTCATGTGCTTAACCCCCTTCTAGAGCACCAAGCAATTCATCTAGGGTTAAGCGACAAAGACCCATACGTTTGGTCAATCACAAAGATTGAACCCCTGTGTGCATCCTCATAGGGTATATAACCCGCACACAGTTGAGCTAACAACCCCTCATTGGGTGTGAACCTTCATACATTTCCTTAATCACACGGATTAAACCCCAGTGTGCATCCTCATGGGGTAGCTAACCCACACACGGTTGAGCTAACACTCCGCATTGAGTGTGAACCTCCATACATTTGCTTGCAAGCCTTTCTTTCGTTAGTTCATTCATTAATGTATGCATTCATTCATCATGTTCCTCCTTTCATTATCTTCCACTTTACGTTACATAATACTTTTCATTTCATTCATTAACGTTCAACGTAAAGCCATGGGAAAAATAATCATACATCACAACGAACATAAACATAACAGTCAACATCATCATACAGGGCATCATACATACATAACATACATCATACATACCATCATGCATAAGCATAAATCATACATCATAACATGCCCATCATAACATCTATGACCTCAAAAGTCAACTTACATAACCCCTGGGAATCTTCCAAGTCAAGCCTACATTTCACATTTTCCCAAGAAGTCAGAAAATATTCTAAGTGTTCATCCGCATTTCCTTTTTGTTCATCCGCATTTCCTTTACTTCATCCGCATTGGTCTTAGTTCATCTGCATTTCCTTTACTTCATCCGCATTTGTCTTAGTTTATCCGCATTTCCTTTTCTTCATCCGCACTTGTCATCCCCATTTGTTCACACTTAGACTTCCTCATCCGCATTTGTCAATGCTCATTCGCATTTGCCTTCCGCATTTCACATACTAAGTCAATGCTCATACGCATTAACTTTGATCTGCATTGAATTTCACCCATATTGACTTTCATCTGCATTGACTTTCATCCGCATTTACCACACTTAGGCATTTATTCTAAACCCATTCGTACCTAAACATCAGATTCAGTTCCCAAACACCATCTATCATGTTCTAATCTTAAATCTTACATTCTAAGCCTTAGAAACACAACCATAACATCAACAAGCATGAACACAGTTCAAAATCACATCATCATATCATCATATACCCATCATACATACGGGTCAAAACCCAGTTTTATAAAAACATAAGTTCATGCATTTCTAGTCCCAAATCAGTTAAAACCCAGTAAAAGAGGGGTTCTAGAACTCACCTTTGAAGCTCTTGAGTATGGCTTCTTCCAAACTCATTTGAAATTGAGTTCAACCACCTAGAAGTCCACTAAAACATACACCCGAACACATACAAACACATATAAGCATACACCCGAGGACATAACCGATTGAGAACATCATAAAACTATGAATTCTTACTTTGAATTCGAATTCTCAGCTAGTTCTTCTTCAAAATCTGAGAGTTCTTTGCTGAACTTGCCACTTTCTCTCTCTAAACCAAGGATTTGTGATGTGTGTGACATATGGGCAGCGATACCACCTTTTACACCCACTTTTCAAACATTTTGTCCTTTTGAACACTTTTTACCCCTCAACTTGGATAAAACATCTTTTCTTTCTTTTTATTTCCTCTTTCTTCACTTTATTCTTCTTTCTTAGACTTTAATAAAAATAACCGGGTGTTACAATTTTACAGGTTATCAGAGACTATGGCAGGAAAAGGTAAGGCACCAGCTCACCCAGTTCACGAGACCACTTCGATCGGGAGCAGTTAAAGATGACTCCTCGGATGGAATACGAGGCTTACCTCAGGAGGTGTGGACACCCTAGGTTTTTATCTGCGACTTCGGACGACTCGGAGCCATCAGAAGACTCCACATCGACGTCCCCAACCACGAGCCGAACGCGCTCCAACTCACCGCATGTCGTTGCACCCACTCACTCACCACTCCCTCCTATCGAGGACAGGGGTGCACAAACTGTTACCCACCCACGAAAGAGTGTTAGGCCAGGACCTTCAGTTTCTTTCAGGATGCCTCCTCCCCACCTCCACCAATTAGGAGACCGATACCGGCCCCACAACCATTTGACCCACCCCGACACCAACCGCATGACACGCACTGGATGCCACGTAGGCACAATATGTATGACGACCCTAGAGTACTAGTTGGTGACTGGTACTCCTAGTCTAGCCGTCGGGCAAGTGATGCAGGTCCCTCCGACGCTGAACTGGACGCGATTTGGAAGACCGTCCATCGTCATGAGCTGACTCTTCAGCATGCCACTAAGACCTCATAATCTGCCAAGTTTCAGGCCATGATGGCTTCACATGGGGTACAACAGTTGGAGCAAGAGCAGAAAAATAAGAACTTAGGATGGCTTGGATGGTTGAAAAAGAAGTGGATGTGAAGGCTTGGTGGGGAAATAGGATTATCTGTCTCTTAGATAGTTGAAAGAAACAATTTCTATTATTAACTGATACTATTATTATTTATTATGGGGTAACGGTATCTTTCAAGTTGTGAAATGAGATATATTTTATTTTAATCTCTGTAATGGATGATCTTATGGTTGTTTAAGAAACTATTGTTATCCGATACTAACCTTGCAGGGTGAATTGATATGGAGTATGTAACTCCAC
The DNA here is from genome assembly GCA_018326385.1 of Flaveria bidentis. Taxonomy (NCBI): domain Eukaryota; kingdom Viridiplantae; phylum Streptophyta; class Magnoliopsida; order Asterales; family Asteraceae; genus Flaveria; species Flaveria bidentis. The sequence continues at coordinate 8,592 of BJCM01179242.1, forward strand.
AAGCTTGAGCGAAACAATTCGGTTTCTCGGGAATAAACTCCCCAACCATGATTAATGAAACTACCAATTATGTCATGTTATTCATATACTATGATTTTTGTGCAACTGTTGGCGTGACCTTTAGGATAATCAATGTGTTGGGATAATCGAAACCTATTATATGATGCTAAATGAGTTCCTTGTCTTGAAATTAGAATGCCGCCAAAAAGAGGAGCCCGTGTGGGTTGGAGAGGAACAGGCAGAGGCCCCCACGACGAGCCTGGATGAGAAGGGAACCAACCACTAACCCCGCCGGTATTCAATAACCCCGGAAGCGACGAAAGAAATGCAAACATTATGGCGCAACAAATTGCTAACGCCATACCCACCATTATTGCCCAGATCAATACGGATCGGGACAATGCCACTAGAAACGGGGAAGATCACCGGGATGATACCGATGGAATCCGGACCGGGTGCTCATACAAGACGTTTATGGCTTGCAAACCCAAAAAATTCTATGGCACTGAGGGTGCCATCGAGACTTACCGCTGGATGGACATGATCGAGGCGGTACTAGACATAAGCGAGTGCAAGATGGAGAACATGGTACGATTCGCCTCCCAATCTCTGAAAGGATCAACTCTTGAATGGTGGAAAACCATCATTCAGCCCCCAAGAAGAAATACTGTAGGCTGTATGAGTTGGGCCGAGTTCAGAGAATTGATGATCAACAAGTACTGTCTGATCAACCAGCTGGAGAAACTGGAATATGAGTTCTTTTGCCTAGAGATGAAAGGGCCAAACTACACCAAGTACATCAACCGGTTTCTAGCCCTGTCCAGACTGGTGCCCAACTTGGTGACACCAGAAGCCAAAGGTGTAGCCCGGTCTTCTAGGCCTACGACCCTACAATCTGTGGTGGATCTTACTAGAAGCCTAACTGATGACTTGGTTAGGGCTGGATGGATAGAGCAGGGAAGAACTAAGGGAAGAAAGAGAAAATGGGTTGATGCCAGGAAGGTGAAGGGTAACAGCAGTGGTTCCAGCAGAAAGCAGGTGAAGGTGTAAGGCGTGACGATCAAGGTCGAAGGGCATGAAGGTTGTATGTAGGCACAAACCCTTATTGCAACAAGTGCAAATTGCACTATCAAGGGGAGTGCAACCCAATGCCTTGTTTTAGGTGCAAGCGAGCCGGCCACTTGATCAAGGATTGCACATTCACGCTGGGTAAGTAGTGTTATGAATGTGGAGACCCAGGGCACATGAGGAACATGTGCCCTAAGCTGGCAAGAGATAAGGATGTGAGACCTAACAAGACTAGGGGACGATCATTTGTGATGGGACAAGCTGATGCTTGTAAGGAACCCGATGTGGTCAATGGTACGTTCCTTATAAACAACCATCTTGCTACCGTACTCTTTGACACTGGAGCAACTGATAGTTTTGTCTCTAGTGTTTTTAGGCCTTTGATTGATTTGAATGCATGTATCCTGACTGATCTGTTTACCGTAGAATTAGTTGACGGTAATATTATTGAAACTAATGAAGTCATCAAGGACTGTTCAATGAATCTAAAAGGTAGCACATTTAAGATAAACCTGATGCCTATTAAGCTAGGAGGATTCGATGTGATTGTTGGTATGGATTGGCTGGCTAAGCATAGAGTTGAAATCATTTGTGAGGAACGCTTGCTTAGGATACCATGGAGCGATAAGAGAGTACTAGTGATTCGTGGCGAAGGAAATGACACGCTATGCCCTATGATATCCCATCTTAAAGCTACCAAGAGCCTTGAGAAGGGACATCCAGCTTTCATGGTCTATGTAATGAAAGCAAAAGAGGAAAAGAAGATTAAGGATATTCTAGTAGTTTTTGAGTATCCAGAAGTGTTTCCCGAAGATCTACCAGGACTCCCTCCGAACTGACAAGTCGAGTTTTAGATAGACCTATCGACTCACCCTACAAATCGACTCACCCCTCCCGAGATGAAGGAACTAATGCTGTGGATCCATGAACTACTCGACAAGGGATTTATTCGACCAAGTGTTTCTCCATGGGGTGCACCGGTCATATTTGTGAAGAAGAAGCATGGAACCCTACAAATGTGCATTGATTATTGGGAGCTAAACAAGCTGACGATAAAGAATCGTTATCCTCTCCCAAGGATTGACGACCTATTCTATCAATTGCAGGGAGCTAGCTACTTCTCTAAAATAGATTTAAGATCAGGATACCATCATTTGAAAATAAGAGAAGAAGACATACCCAAAATGGCCTTCAGGACGAGATATGGACATTATGAGTATCTAGTCATACCCTTTAGACTGACTAATACACTAGCGGCGTTTATGGATCTCATGAACCATGTATGTTGCCTGTAACTTGACAAGTTCGTGATCGTGTTTATCGATGACATCCTGATCTACTCTCATAGTAAAGAAGAGCACGAGAAACACCACATGCTAATTCTCGAGCTACTCAAAAATGAGAAATTATATGCCAAGTTCTCCAAATGTGAATTTTGGATGCGAGAGGTCCAATTTTTAGGGCATGTGGTAAATGAGAAGGGGATTCAAGTTGGCCCTTCTAAGATTGAGGCAATTAAGGATTGGAAAATTCCTGAAACTGCTACCGAGATAAGGAAATTCCTTGGATTGGCTGGATACTATAGAAGGTTTATCAAAGACTTCTCGCACATTGTGCAACCATTGACTGCTCTGACAAAGAAGAACACAACCTTTGTGTGGGAACGAGAGTAGAATGAAGCATTCTAAACACTCAAGGAAAGTTATGTAGTGCACCTATCCTCGCTCCCCCAGGAGGAATTGAGGATTTCGTGGTCTATTATGACGCCTAGCGCCAAGGACTAGGATGTGTGGTAATGCAATGCAACAAAGTAATCGCTTATGCATCGAGATTACTAAACGATCATGAGAAGAACTATACAACGCATGATCTAGAATTGGATGCCATGGAGTTTGCACTCAAAGTATGGAGGCATTATCTCTATGGCATGAAGTGCATTATTTATACTAACCATAGGAGTTTGCAACACATTCTGGATCAAAAGATGCTCAACATGCTCCAACGAAGATGGGTTGAGTTACTGAATGACTACGAATGTGAGATACGCTACCATCCTGGTAAGGCCAATGCAGTGGCCGATGCCTTGAGCCAGAAGGAAAGGGAAAACCTTTACGTGTCCTTGCCTTAAGGACGAGTGTGTACGCCGACCTTATCGCAAGACTAAAGAAAGCACAAGGTGAAGCGCTAAAGGAAGATAAGCTAGTAGGGGAAATGTTGACAGGAACGGAGAAGCAATTGGAGCTGAATAGCGATGGTATATATAAATGTTAATGGAGAACGTGGGTACCAAAGCATGGGGGAATTAGAGAGGTGATCCTCGACCAAGCCCACAACTCTAGGTACTCTGTTCAGCCCGGATGTGACAAGATGTACCATGATCAAAATGCCCTTTTCTGGTGGCCTGGGATCAAGAAATTGTTGGATTCTTTATGCCCAAGACACATACAACATTGATGTGGTTAGTACGTTATGATCCAAGTCGGGTCATACCCAATAACAAGCTTAGCAAACACCAAATAATATTTAATTGATGATATGATCATGCAATTAAATAAATACACCAATTTAGAAAATGGGTCTTCTAAATAAGTTGCATATGAGATTGAACAATTTATATGGATATTTTGTTCATAGATATTGTTTGTAATGTTATTTAAGTTACTTAAATAACATCAA
>BJCM01179357.1:0-10834 GCA_018326385.1 Flaveria bidentis
TGATTGAGTCAATCGCACTACTGAGTCATAAGACTGACCCAGTCGTACGAATGAATCAATCGTATGACTCAGTCGCACGACTGAGCCAGTCGCTTGGCCCAGTCGTACGAATGAAGACTGTAACCTATAAATACCACTTAATTCATGGAATAATGGGAGACTTCGAGAATTCATAACCCTAGCCGTTCAAGTTCGTCCAGTTCGTCCCTTCCAAGTTCATAGAACGTTTCTGATCATTCCAAGTCTATTCTTAACGTATTCAAATCGTTAGGATTGATCGGATTAACGTTTTCCCTGATTGGATCGCCAATCAAATACGATTCCGCACTATTTGATCTGGTTTCACGTTGAATCTGTTAGTACTCCGTACGCCGTCGGTCCTAACAAACAAATAATATCTACTCTCCTTGGTGCTGAAAGTTTTGAGAAGCAGAGACAAGTGAGGTTTTGGTCGCATCAGCCTAGGGGGAGTTTGTTGGATCAAGAAGAAGGCTGGTGCAACCAAAACCAATTCACTTAGATAATTTTGGTGCTACATGCAAAGGCTTCCGAAGCTTAGCATGGAACTTCCGAAGGTTGTAGAGTTCTTCCAAAGACAAAGTGAAATATTAACTTTCGAAGACAGATCTCTACTTCCGAAGTCAAGAGCATGCTTCCGAAGAACAAGTCTTAAGAGAACAATCAGAAGACTACTTTCAAAGTATGAAGAAAAGAAGAAGTTCACAAGCCTTAGAAGAAGCAGTCTCTTCCGAAGTATAAGTGGCTTCAGAAGTACTTGTTCTTCCGAATCCATTTAACTTTGGAAGACACTGCTATGAACCAGTGGACACAAGTATGGTCTCTGACACTCTGTTGCACACCTCTGATACTGCATGGCTTCTTCCTAAAGAGCCATGTAGTTGACCATACTTTATTCCACTGTTCACCTTTTATGAAAGTACAAGTTACCAATTTTTGTTGGTAACAAAAGGTAAGTCAAGGACATGTCCTGACTACCATATCTCAGATAAGACTTTATCTGAGATACCTTAAACTATAGTCTTGTAGTATAGGCTTTAGTTATAGGATCCCAACTGGTATCAAAGTATATCCGGCTGTAGGTAGTATTATATATAGGTTCTCATTGTAACTCATTCCATACTGCTTGAAAGAGTCTTGTAATGTTTTGAGTTGAGAAGCAATTTATAAAAGTACCTTGAAAATTACTTCATGTGTTCCTTATTACTTGTTATATTGTGATCAACTCTTATTGACTCTATATTTATCTGAGTGTTGTTCAAAGTGAGCTTGAGAGAAAAACTAAGTGTTAAATGATCCTAACCGTTCCTACAATTGGTATCAGAGCTGTTAGGCATTTACCTGTTCAGGTTTCATTGACTTCTTCCTCCAGCTCGTCTAGCTCTCAAGATGATGCTACCAAAAAGGGGGAGAATGTTCAGAGACAAACACTTGAGGACCCATAGATTCATACTTCAACTTCAACATCTTCTACTCCTATCATAACATTGTCTGAGCCATCTCAACTTTTACTTCAAGTCGACCCAAAGATGCTCAGAGATCTCTACAGACTCTTCACCAAGTTTCTGTATAGATCCTCTACTGATCAGCCAAGCCCAGATGCTGCCATGATCTAGTTCCGAGCTAAAGAGCTTCAAAGGCTTATTGCACCTTCTACCACTGTGGAAGAAGTTGGTCAACCTAAAGTCCACATGGAACCTAAGATTTATTTCGAAGGGGAAATAGGGACTGATGGCCCAGCAACTGAAACAGTCGAGACAGAATCTGCATTTCCTCAAACTTCGGAAGATGAAGTTAAAGCCTCGGAAGAACAAGCTGAATCTTCCGAAGCTGAAATGGAAGTTGTGGAAGGACTGTTTAAGATGTCTGAGGAACTGATCATCACAGATGCACTCCTAGAAATGGCATCTAAGGTGAACAGTGAGGACTTTCTAGATCTACATCTATCCCAGACACCCTCTCTGCCTCTCTCACAATCAGAATCCACTCTCCAAGAACCACCACAGTCAGGCTCTTCAAAAGAAAACAAAGGGAAAAGGAAAATGACTGCGGAAGAGCTTCAGGAAGAGGAGAAGATTGAGAAGCTAAAGAAGAAAGGAAGACTTCCAACTGGAAAGTTGCTAGCTGTTAGTACAAAAGCAGCTACAGCCAACCAGGAGGATGTCAACAACAAGAAAAGTGAAGAGATAGTTAACCAGCTCATCCAATTGGGAGCTGCCAATGAGGAAACACTCCTGCTACCACTAGAGGAGTTGGTGAATCTAGAAAAGGCAACCCGACAGAAACATGAAGAAGAAGCCAGGTTGACCTTAGAGAAAGAGAAAGAAGAACAGAAGGAGGCTGACTTGCAGCTAAGGAGAGATAGGATAGAATTCCTAACCTCAAGGGGCTTCAATCTTCATGAACTCTCTCCACCCAATAATGAAACGATCCTGTGGCTCTACAATAAAGAGCAGGATCAAATGGAGAAAGAGAGAAGAAAGGCTGCAAGAGAAAAGCTTAAAGAAAGGAAGAAAGAGGAAGAAGCAAGGGTCACTGCAACCAGGAAGCTCAGTGAAAAGGCCTGGATGAAAGACAATCTCCGGGCTCATGGCTTCTCTAGAAGTCAGGTGGGTCCCATATCAGAGAAGACACTCCAACAGATTGTTAGCGAAATTAAAGTTGACATCCGATTGGGAAAGAGAAAACAGATGTATAGAAGGGTAAAGGGGATGACCTTCACTGCAACCTCTCAACCACAACCTAAACCCTTACCCTTACCTTTCACCATCAAAACCGAACCCTTCACCCCTGAACCCACATCTTTACCGACATCTACTTCATCACCCCAACCCACCTAAACTTCCCATCCTTCAACCAAAAACACTTCCTAGAACCTCTGAACCTCAACCTACCCAACAACCATCCAAACCATCCCCTCAGCCTTCTCAACATCTCTCTCTTGAGGAGTTCAAGGCGATCAAGACCAAGCTCACGAACTACACAACTTTGAGTTAAGTCTCATGTGTAGAAGACTCTGTCAATTTCACCTATGTTGATGGATCTTCATGTTTCCTCACAAGAGATAAATTCCTTGATTTGCCTAGAGGAACATTGGACCAGGCTGTTAGACTTCTAGGACTCAACTCAGATTAATTAAATGATAAAGAGAAGAAACATAGAAGAAAACTAGTGACTCTACTGGATACAAAGAAAGAGGACAAGATTCCCAATCAGTCTCTTGTGCCTAGAAAGAGAATAATCCAGTGGAGGTTCGATGAAACTTCTCACAACTTTATTGTGGAAAGGGAGAATGGCGAAGTCAATAGACTTAATGCAACCTCTCTGTTATACTCCAGCATATTTGATATTGCTGAGTAAGCAGAGAAGCCATTCTCCAACCCCTCCAACTTTGAAACTACTGCACTCATTAGAAATCATCTCAGCAGTCTTCATCTAGCCGAGCTAACTACAAAAGCCAAGATTGAAGAAGAGTTGAAGTTGAGAAGACAGGAAGACAAGGAAAGATCCTCTACCAAGGGTGCTGCCTTTCTATAGATGGTGGAGGGTCCAGAATTGGAACCTATAGTTAGATGGGAATATGATTAAAGTTCCCATCAACTAACTCTTTTCAGAGGGTACACATCATCCAAGGTGATAGACTGGACATCCTGTCTACCAAGGATTTGTACTAACTTCTCAGCACCACATCAGGGAAGAACAAGGAAATATATAAATATCTACTCTCCTTGGTGCTGAAAGTTTTAAGAAGCAGAGACAAGTGAGGTTTTAGTAGCATTAGCTTAGGGGGAGTTTTAGGGGGAGTTTGTTAGATCAAGAAGAAGGCTGGTGCAACAAAATCAATTCAATTAGATAATTTTGGTGCTAAATGCAAAGGCTCCCAAAGCTTAGCATGGAACTTCCGAAGGTTGTAGAGTTCTTCCGAAGACAAAGTGAAAGATCAACTTTCGAAGAAAGAACTCTACTTCTGAAGTCAAGAGCATGCTTCCGAAGAAAAAGTCTTAAGAGAACAATCAGAAGACTACTTCCAAAGTATGAAGAAAAGAAGAAGTTCCCAAGCCTTAGAAAAAGCAGCCTCATCCGAAGTATAAATGGCTTCGGAAGTACTTGTTCTTCCGAAGCCAATTATCCTTCAGAAGACACTGCTATGAACCAGTGGACACAAGTATGGTCTCTAACACTCCGTTGTAGACCTCTGATACTGCATGACTTCTTCCTAAAGAGCCATGTAGTTGACAATACTTTATTCCACTATTCACCTTTTATGATAGTACAAGCTACCAACTTTAGTTGGTGACAATAGGTAAGTCACGGACATCTCCTGACTACCAAATCTCATATAAGACTTTATCCGAGATACCTTAAACTATAGTCTTGTAGTATAGGCTTTAGTTGTAGGATACCAGCTGGTATCAAAGTATATCCTGCTATAGGTAGTATTATATATAGGTTCTCATTGTAACTCATTCTATACTGCTTGTAAGAGTTTTGTAATATTTGAGTTGAGAAACAATATATAAAAGTACCTTGAAAATTACTTCCTGTGTTCCTTACTACTTGCTATAATGTGATCAACTCTTATTGACTCTATACTGCTTGTAAGAGTTTTGTAATATTTGAGTTGAGAAGCAATATATAAAAGTACCTTGAAAATTACTTCCTGTGTTCCTTACTACTTGCTATAATGTGATCAACTCTTATTGACTCTATCTTTATCCGAGTGTTATTCAAAGTGAGTTTGAGAGAAAAATTAAGTGTTAAGTGATCTTAACCGATCCTGCAGATATGATTTTGAAAAAGAAGATGCACAAGATGAAGACCCAAAGAAGGACATAAAAGACATGGACACTTCAAGCATTTGAATGTAGTTTCAAGTGGGAGTTCATGGACAAATTTTGATGTGTCATTGTTAACCCTTAGGAAAGACCTTATGACATCACTTGTGATGGCAAACAAGTGTGGTCAACTTAGTCACTATGGTTATGCACTTATGTTTGTATGAGTATGCTTGTTTGGTTGTTTGTTCTATGGTTGTTGTTTAACATTTGAATATGCATAACAAACTAATTAACACACTTAACAAGCTGAAAAATTGATGGTTCTGTACCATTAAGTGATTAATAAGAGGTTATAAAAAGGATTAATGATTTTAATAAAAGGGGTTTTATTAAAAAGGTGAACCATAGGGTACAATATATTTGAAAGCATGCAAATACAAGGTACATAGAGTTTTCTAAATTAAGATTCTGGAAACTAAAAATTTCATTTATAAACAAGTTTAACACCGTCCTTTTGCACAACACTTGAGTCATTTAGAAACTCCTAATGGGATAAAGGTCACCTAATCATTTTGAGGAAACTTGTGATTTGAGGTGGGGTTACCATATTTCTAGGACAAAAGTCACCTAATCACTTATGCTGGAAAACTCACATGTGTGTGCAAGTAGGGTGACTTGATTTGCAAACCATGTTAAAGGGATCACCTACAATATGGTTTACAAAGGTGTTGATGGGATAAACGTGCTGACCATACATATGATGTTTAAGTCAATCCCATACCCCTAGAAGTTGCAAAGGGTTGCAATTGTCCTAACGTTGACTACCTTATTATTTTAAATAATGGGATAAAGGTCATCTAACCAATATTTAAATGTAACGTTGGATTCCAGATTTTAAAATCATGTAAGACACTTAAAAGGGCTTTAATTATTAAAATATGAGAATATCGAAAATACTAAAATTGAACTTTGTTAAATTTTGTAGATGGCCACCAACAACAATGAAAATAATGATATCCCGTCCGCTCACTCACTATCACTAAGGAACATTCTCCAAAAGGAGCGTCTAAACCATAATAACTTTATAGATTGGTTTCGAAGATTGAGAATTGTTCTCAAGGAAGAGAAATGACCTTATATTTTAGACGATCCGATTCCCGATCAACATAATAAGGAGGATGAGGAGGCCTATAATAATTAGGTGAAATACACTGAGGACTCGGTCCAAATGTCTTGCCTCATATTGGCAAGTATGACTCTGGATCTCCAAAAGGAGTATGAACATCATGGTGCATACGACATGATTACACAGTTGAAGGAATTGTTCCAAGAACAAGCAAGGGTACATCGCTTCGAAACAGTTCGAGCACTCCATGCATGTCATATGGATGACCCCTAATCTGTTTCATCTTATGTACTTAAGATGAAAAGCTACATTGACCGCCTCGAAAGGCTGAATTGTCTCGTCTCGAAAGAGTTGGTTATGGATTTGATCCTCAACTCTTTGTCAAAAAGGTTTGACAACTTTGTCATGAAGTATATCATGAACGGGTGGGACAAGAACATAAGTGAGCTTCACTATATGCTCAAAACTGCCGAGGCGGCCATGGGTAAAAAGGTTTTACTCGTTCTCACCATCAATGAAGGTGGGAACAAGAAGAGGCCTCACCTCGCACCCAAGGCAAATGTTGCCAAGGGTGAATGGCACATTAGGGGAAAAGGAAAGGGAGTGGTAAGAGCGTCACCACCAAAACCAGCGGAGAAGAAGCAAAAGGTTGCTTTGAATGACCCATGATTTAAGTGTGGGGAGATTGGACATTGGGCAAGAAATATCCTCTAACACATGGGTATTGGATACAATTTTCATGATTGATATTGATCTAAATTTAATATCCTCTAACACATGGGTATTGGATACCGGATGTGGAACTCACATTTGCAACTTATTGTACAGGTTCAAAAGAAGTAAGGACTTCAAGAAAGTGGATGTTAGCCTCTACATGGGGAATGGGGCAAAAGTTCAAGTTGAAGACCGAGGCAACTACATCTTGCAACTTCCAAATGGTTTGGAAGCAATTTTGAAAAATGTTATGTATGCTCCTAGTTTGACTAGGAACATTATTTATGTTTCCCAATTAAGACATATGGTTATGTTATGACATTTTATTAAAATGAAATTCATGTTTCTTTAAATGACATCTTTTATTTTTAAGCTATTCCTGTTAATGGTATTTATGAATTGGTTCGTGAAAACACATTATATGATAGCTCATTGTACCAAAACACCACTAAGAAACTCAAATTGGATTTGAGTGATACCTATCTTTGGCATTGCCGTCTTGGTCATATAAACAAGAAGCGCATACAAACACTTCAAAAGAACGATCTTTTAAAAGCAAGTGAATATGATTCATTTGATGTATGTGAATCTTGTTTACAATGTAAAATGACTAAGGCATCCTTTAGTGGCAAAACCGAAAAGGCAAAAGATTTATTATGAATCATACATTTACCGATGACTATAGTCGATATGGTTATGTGTACTTGTTAAGACACAAAGATGAATCTTTTGAAATGTTCAAAATCTTCCAGAATGAAGTAGAAAATCAACTGAACAAGAAAATAAAAATCTCCGCACCGATAGAGGAGGTGAATACCTAATGATGCTTTCAGAGATTATCTTAGAAGTTGTGGTATTGTCTCACAACTATCTCCTCCTCGAACACCACAACACAATAGTGTGTCCTAGAGGAGAAATCGAACCCTATTGAATATGGTTCGATCTATGATGGCTAGAAGTTCATTGCCTCTATCATTTTGGGGTTTCGTTTTGCTCTCTACAGCCCGTATCTTGAATATGGCCCCAACCAAGAAAGTTGAAACAACACCTTTTGAAATATGGCATGGAAGGGTTCCATCACTATCATATTCAAAGGTATGGGGTTGTGAGGCTTATGTTAAGACTCCCACCTCAAACAAGTTAGAAAGTCATTCCACTAAGTGTATTTTCATTGGATATCCTAGAGATTCTATGGGATATTATTTCTATGATCCTATGGAACAAAAGGAGTTTGTTGCCAAGAAGGCTGAGTTCTTAGAAGATAAGTTCCATACGGAAGGAACTAGCAGTAGAACAATGGATCTTGAGGAGGATCAAGAATCACAAACCGATACACGTTAGGTTGACACTAGCACTCAACTTGAGGATGTTGAGGATGATCAAATAGTTCATCAATACACACAAAATGTTCGCAAATCTGGTAGAATGAGTAATTCACCTGAAAGATACGGATTCTTTGTAGATGGATGTTATGTGGTAGATTCTGATGAACCAACCATTTATCGTGATGCAATGTCCAATTTGGATTGTGACAAATGGCTTGAAGCCATGAACGTTGAGATGCAATCCATGTATGACAACCATGTATGGGACTTGGTTGAACCACCTCTTAACTCCAAGATAGTTGGAAGTAAGTGGGTTTTCAAGAAGAAAACTGATATGCATGGAAACTTGGATACTTATAAAGCTAGACTTGTAGCAAAAGGTTTCACTCAAAGTCAAGGGGTTGATTATGATCAGACCTTCTCGTCGGTTGCAATGCTAAGGTCTATTAGGATATTATTTGCGATAGCTGCTCATTATGATTATGAGATTTGGCAAATGGATGTCAAAACCGCTTTTCTAAATGGATATCTTGAGGAAGATGTCTATATGGTTCAGCCTGAAGGTTTTGTTGATCCAAAACATCCTAACAAAGTATGCAAGTTAAAGAAATCAATCTATGGATTGAAGCAAGAATCAAGAAGTTGGAATCACCATTTTGATGAAGAGATAATCAAATTTGGGTTCATTAAAAACGCTGATGAAGCATGTGTATATAAGAAAGCTAGTGGGAGCATCATCACTTTCCTAGTATTGTACGTCAATGACATCCTACTATTTGGAAATGACATTCCAACCATGGAAGGTGTAAAAGCCTGGCTTTGAGCATGACAAGCCGATACCAGAAAAATCCTGGAAACAGTCATTGGATGGCTATTAAGAACATACTTAAGTTCCTAATCTATGGATTTGGTGAGGAGGAACTCGTAGTAAAGGGTTACATGGATGCGAGTTTCTAAACTGATCGGGATGATTCACGATCATAATCAGGGTACATTTTCGTCTTGAATGGAGGAGCAATTTCTTGGAAGAGCTCTAAGCAAGATGTGGTGGCATTGTCAACTACAGAGTCAGAATACATCACCGCTTCATTAGTAGCTCAGGAAGCTGCATGGTTAAAGAAATTCATTGGCGATCTAGGGGTAGTCTCTTCCATTCAGGAACACCTAAAAATTCTTTGTGATAACAAGGGCGTGATTGCTCAAATCAAGGAACCCCGTGCACATCAAAAGACTATGCACATTGAAAGTAGATTCAACTATATACGGGATGAAGTTGAAAACGGAAAGATATGTATTCATAAAGTTCACACACATCAAAACATTGCGGATCCACTCACGAAGCTTCTTGAAAAGGCAAAGCATGAAAGTCATACTTGTGACATGGGACTTCAATATTCTAGTGACTGGATTTGGTCTTTAATTTTTTGTATATAGATATCGTAACCCTTTATTACTTAAATGAATTATTTGGTTATAATTATTCAACTAATATTCCTATTTAGCATGTTTAAAATCCATGAGTAAATCATTTACTCAGAACATCCGTAGTCGTTCATACTTGTGGGAACAAGTATGAAGGTAAGACTATTATGAACTTGGATTGGTAGATATTGATATTGATGAATATATAGCAAAAGGTGTTAGATTATTTATGCCCAAGACACATAGAATATTGATATGGTTAGTACGTTATGATCCAAGTCGGGTCATACCCAATAACAAGCTTAGCAAACACCAATAAATATTTAATTGATGATATGATCATGCAATTAAATAATTACACCAATTTAGAAAAGTAGGTTTTCTAATAAGTTGTATATGAGATAGAATAACTTATAAGGATATTTTGTTAATGGGTATCACTTGTAATGTTATTTTAATTGGTTAAGTAACATCAAGTAATAAAAGTGTGCATAAGTTATATAATTAAAAGGTTAATTAGAAAACTTATACTAGTAACTAGTTAAAAAATAAAATGTACATAAAATTGGGGGGGGGGGGCAATTTGAAGTGATTTTGGCCGCCCCTTCAAAGGGGTTGGCTCATTGTGTGTTTTCTTGAAACCACAATCCATTAACTAGTATCACACTCCACTTCATTCTCTCTCTCACATGCAAGAACCAAAAGTGAAAAACTCTCTCATTTTGAAGAAAAATCACGGCTGGAATAGGGTTTTTAGTTGGACTGGATTTTTGGTCTTAGGATGTTGGACCGGATTTTTAGTTACTGCAATTGCAGCAGAGTTATCAACAAAAATAGGAGTAAAAGAGAAATGCAAACCGTAGTCCCGCATTTGTTGTTGTATCCATATGATTTGTGAACAGCAACTTGCTACAACAATGTATTCGGCTTGGCACGTTGACAAAGCAACCGAGGTCTGCTTCTTGCACTGCCAGGTCACTAATCTCCTCCAAAAGAATTGACATCCTGCTGATGTAGACTTGTAGTTCATCTTGCAGCCACCATAATCTGAGTCACTATATGCCATATGCTCAAAGTCATCATCATGAGGATACCACAACCCAAGTGTTGGTGTACCCTTTAGATAACGAAATATCATTTTGACCCCTATCAGATGGTTAACCTTTGGTTGCGCCTGATATATTGAACATAGACATATCGCATACATGATATCAGGTCTTGAGGCAGTGAGGTACATGAGAGATCCAATCATTCCTCGGTACATGGTGGCATCGACCAGATCACCATTCTCGTCAGGTGCTACATCATGGTTTGTAGCAAGTGGAGTCCCAGTTGCGGAAGCATTCTCCATGTCAAATCGACTGAGAATATCTCCTACATACTTGGTCTGATGTTGAAATATTCCCTTTGGTGTCTGATCCACCTGTAACCCGAGAAAGAACTTCATCTCT
>BJCM01179428.1:0-20154 GCA_018326385.1 Flaveria bidentis
TGGATTAACCAAAATAAGACACTAAAAACACAAGTAATATGAGAGACAGAACACAAGAGCAAAATACACAGTGAGATGGTTTTCAAAATTGTAGTATATTGCTTTCTCAAGTTCTATTACAAGTGTTACAAAGCATATTAGAAAGATACAAGAACATGAGATACTTATACTACATCTTACAGTTGGCTATACTTTGAAAGCGAGCTGGATACAATTGACTAGACACAAACAAAATCAATTGTAGAGTCAAAAGGCAGATTGCCTTTTGACTGGTGACTATGACATGTCATAGTTCATATCCTTATCTATTATAAAAATGATAAAGTACATGAAGTAGAATATTACAGACTCAAGACCTCAATGTACAATTACCAAAATCATGGACCTTTTCTCCAACTCATGTAAGTTGGTGACTTTACAGAGATGCAGCGGAAAGGTGACTAGCTTTATGGAATAGTACATCAAATAAAGCATGTGTCAAAAGTTTTCGGAAGAAATCTATCTTCATAAGTTGAAGCTTCGGAAGACTTTGTCTCTGAGGCTTCGGAAGACTTCATATTTGGCTTCGGAAGATATTGGTCTTGGCTTCGGAAGATTTCACACTTAGAATATTTTTGTTGTATGTGTGAAACTTCCTAACCATTCTTCTTCATTGCACTTGTGCAGCATGCAGGATAGACTTTGGATGTTTAGGTTGCATCTCTACATATATATATATATATATATATGTATATATATATATATATATATGTGTGTGTGTGTGTGTGTATGTATGTATGTATGTTTGGATAGGGGATGGATCAAATGAAAATCATGTTTGTAATTAAAAACTGTGAAAATCACCGCTACCTAATGACAAAATTTATAATTGATTTAACTTTCTAATTGTTTAAGGTATATTTAAGTAAAATTTAACCTTGTTCAAGGTCATTGTATATTTTTTCATATAAACTCCAAGGATCGTCGATGATAACGACACGACTTACATATACATAACTTTTAGGAGCTACATGTTCGTAACTATTAGTTATACACTTGGTAATACGTATTTATATATACATTACCCATACGTGTACGTAACTCTTAGTTGTACACTTTAACACATACTTACATATATGTAACCCCCCTGGTTTTCATATTTTTCATTTATAATATGGTTTTCAATTGATCCTTCCCCTATTTGGATATGGTCTAAATATAAGGGCATTACTAAGAAGCCTTGTTTGTTTATGCATATTGTAGATTGGTGAACTATAAATGGTCGTGTATTTGTTATTTGGTCCATGACGTTTTTTGGTCTAGCAATATTAGGCGTGTATCATAGGTTAGTGTGTAGTAAAAGGTATTATATTTGTTTTTTTTTTCACTGAGTGGTATATACACTATTGTACATTCAGTACTTGATCATGAATAATAGTTTACGCCACACAACTCATGACAACATAGCATCAGCTTGCTTGTCAAGTAATGAGGTTAAAACATACGATTTGGAGCTTCATTTGTTTGTAGGGACTGTTGTAACATCTGCTATTTTTCCAATTTAAATCCCAAACCCGAATCCATTTTGAATTTTCATGCAATGAAATATTATCATTATTAAATTATTCTAATTTTAATTATTTAATAAATCAAATGCATTAAATGTGCAATTTAACAAATATTACAAATTATTTTATTCAATTATTATCTATCAAACCATTTAAATAAGTTATTATAATTTATATAATATTTTATAATTTATAAAATAAAGTTTTATAAATTCATGATGTCTGATTTTCATTTATGAGTTTAAATTATCAAACTAAAATAAATAATTAACATTCTTACAAATACATGTGAAGTCTATAAAAATTTTATAAACTAGTGATTTATTTAAATGGGGTTTTAAATAATTTGAAAACAAGGATTTTATAAGTTTGGGGTTCAAAATGTAATTATTAAAATTTTGTTTTAAAAGTTTTGGCATAAAATAACAAAGACCTAAACTATAGGGACTAAACTTGTAACTTGAAAATTTTTGAAACAAAACCCAACCGCACCCTGTTTTCCCAACCACACCTCCAGCTACCGGTCCGGTGGTGCTCTGGCGAACCCGAAACCCCCCAAATCATTGGGTTCAACCAAATTAAACTATCCTAAACCCCTCGTGAACCCGTTTCGACCTTAACCCTCGGTTTAATTGCGATTCACTCGATCTTTAACTCATGAAAACAAAACCGAAGAAACACATTCAAAAACCATAACCGATTTCGACTCAATTCGGGTTAAATGATCATAATTATCAAGCCATAACGTTTCTATGATTACTACGACCATAACACCTCAATCAATTGAACATATAACTGCTTAATTTTCATTAATTCGAATTGAAACACCTAAATTAAACTATGAAGCCGTTCAAGCTGAAACCAGACACATTACACCTGTTAAAATGAGAAAAAACTTCAAAATCAATCCATTAAAGTTTTCTGTATTATCAATCTTACTAAACAAAACACACAAGTAACCATTCGAGCAACACCATTTGATCAACCTGCAACTCATTCGAGACCTATCATCAAGGCAACAATAATCACAATTGATTAAGGGGTTTCGAATATTACCATCCTTAGAAGCTTCGCCCTAGATTAATTGGATTATCATAATCATTTTCATCTCGATCTGGAATCAACTAAGTCGCGACTACCCCATATCTTCTTCATCAACGATATATATCAAAATCGGGTAATTAAACACATCTCTATAATCGATTTTATCTAGGGATTAAAAGCCGTAATATTAATTTGATTAACATGCACAAATTGTTGTTCAATTGGGTTGAAATCAAATCTAGGGTTCATATGGAATTAAGAGATTTCTTTGATTAATGGTTTTAAAAATATCCGTTGGATTTATAATAGATCTAGGGCTTTGGCCTAGTGGTAAGGAATGGTGCATATATGTGGGTGACCCAGGTTTGACCCTGGGCGCCAACATATATTTTTAAAATATTTATTTTATTTTATTTTATTTATAAACTTTAAGAAAATTTATTATTATATCATAATGATAGCATTAAAATTGTTTTGTTAGTTATGATTGTTTTAGTAAATATTTATTTATCATTGAAAACTTTTAAAAGTTAAAATCTCATTTTCTTAAGGGTTTAAATGTTATAACAAAACTTATTTATAAGTTTAATACTTTATAAGTATCACCTTAAGACAAACCTAAGTCGTTTCAAATCAATTTTAAAACAATATTTATTAAATCATCTTAATAATTAATTATTTAAATTCTAGATCAAGTCATTATTTAATTAGTTATTAAATTAATTTTAAAAGTTTTAAAAACTTATGATTTTTAAATTTACTTACTTTAAAGAATAACAAGGGTTATAAATATATTATTAATCCTTTTATGTAATATAAATGCAATAAATCTATTATGGTTCAAATCTAGGTTATATCAAAACCTTATAAACTTTCATGTTATTTAACTACACATTCAAATAGTTATTTAAATAATTATTTATCTATTCATTTAATCATGTTATATCATAAATAGTTAATAAATTTATTTCTTAAACTTTTATTTACATTCTTGAAACTAATAAAACAATATAATTTTCTATTATTCTTTATTCTTATTTTAAGGTTTTGGATATTATAATACATTTATAAAAATCATTTAAAGGTTTAAAAAAACTTTATAAAATGACTTTAAATAGTTTTAAAGACATCTAAATAAGTATTCAATTAAGTAACTTTATAAAACTTTAAATAATTAATTATTGAATTAATTCTTTCTTTTCACATCATACTTAAATTTTATTAATTCAACAAATTAAATTATTGAATCATTCACTATCATTCTTATTTCTTAAATAGTTCATATCATTTTTATTGAACCAAAACATAATTGATTGTGATATTATATTTTATTTGATACTAAAATTCTCAAATTCCAAATGAACCCTAATTCATACTTACTCCTGAATCTTTTCTTTATTCTAATTCAGAGACATCGACCATTAGGTTGAATCGTGAAGATATCGTTGGAGCAATCTTATTTTCTTATTATTAACTTAAGTGCATCGTATATCTTGTGAGTTTTCTATGTGAGTTCTTCATGCCCTTTTTTACTTTATTTCACACATTTTGGGGTGAAACATATTAACATTATAAACTTATACTTGTAAACATCTTGATACTTGTAAATGCACATACAATTCATCTTTACCTTTTGTCATGGTTATTTGTGTTATTGTAAGTCTTATATGAGATACATATTTTGTTTACAATCATTAACTATTGCTAGCCTGGTGACGTCTTAGATCTTTGGGCTTGACAAGCCTATTTGGTGTTAAAGCCGATGTATTGTCGACTCCTGATGACATATGCTTGTTCATCATGGGAACCAAGTACACTTAGCCAATCATATATACTTGTAATCAAGTTGAGATTTGGTTGTAACTGTATGTGTTCTATAAGCTTGCTAACTCGTAACCATTGACATGAATTGCAACTTGTAAACCTTTATATATATATATATATATATATATATATGTATGTATGTATGCGTGTGTTTAAACCATGGGAACTCACCAACTTTATAGTTGATCTTTTATTTTTAACATGTTTTAGGTTTACTACTTGAAGATCTTCTTGTACTCATATAAGACTTGGACTTAGATTAATTGAAAATCTTATGTTATTGTTTGTATCTTGATTGTTCTATAATGATATAATTGTCTTGTTATGTTAATGAATAATGATATTTAATATTATTTCAACTTATTTAGTTCCATGTTCTATGAACAATCGTTTCACATTCGTCCGCCCTGATGATTCCGCCGTTGATCGGGGTGTGACAACCGGAGTATGCACCACTAACATTGCAAGGAAGGCAATACAACATGGCCCAATTCTACAAGGAGATCATATCTCAAAGGCACCAACTAGGGTTGTTGAACTTGATCAAAAGGAGTCAGAAAAAGAAGAGTCTTGTGAACAGGATTATATACGAAGCAAGACAAACCTTTTGTTGAGCTTGATCAGAGGGGATGAGACTTTTTTAACTACTTTTATCACATAGATCCGATAATGGGTCATTCCTTAGTAGCCCACATCAAATGTCAGCTATGATAGTAAAGTATGAAATTTGGATCCATGATGAGATTAAATAGTCTACCTAATCACATTTGAGCGCTAATAGATCTTATGCATCTATATATCCTTATTTCTATCACCCACATAGGATCTAAGGAGATCCTATGCAAGATGACATGGGCTCAAGTATGGATAAGCAAGCTATAGCCTTTTTGAAGGCCTAAGATCGCTTGTCAAAAGGAGCTTCACTGAAATAACCATAACTTGATCTAGAAGTCTACGTTTTGGGCATTCGACCAAAAACGGCTTATTTTATGAGTTATTTTAAACTTTTTGCTTATTTTTAGATTTTGTTGGACTTTACATTTAGCCCAGGTTTTGGCCCACTTATGTTTTGTGACTCATTCTATTTTTGTTTTGTTTCTTTATATGTATGTAAAAGACGGGTGAAATATTCATTGAAATTTATAAGAAAAAAACCTTTATTTTCTCTTTATCATAGTGTGTGTTAGTGTGAATCCCTGATTATCGGTATTTTTTATGAATCAACGATAGTTAGAAGAATTGTTCATGGTATTCTTGTTGAATTAACATGTTTAGTTGTTTATCATTTTGTTTCCGACTGCATCACAAGATCTAGTTAGACACATGACACCGATCATTCACCTAACTTCACTTAACGAAATCATGGGGTTTATTGATGCTTAATTATGAAATATTGAAGCTTAAGGTCGTATGACATGTGTTCATTGAGGTGAGCCTATGCTCTAAAATCATTTTTAAAATTTAGGAGTTGAATACGTAATTAATTAATTGAGTAAATTAGTTTATTGTATGTTGATACAATAGTTGTGAAATTTTAACAAATCACTAAGCATGGTTAGCATATTATAAAGCTTGGGGCATATTTTAAGACTTGTTTGTTTAAAGGCTCTAGTGGAACACTTCTTTGGTGAATTTATTTATTAAGTTTAATTATATTGATATATGTTTGTGTTTAAACTTATACTTGTATCAATTCCCTCGTTAAGTTTACATACGGTGACCCTTGTATCAAAAATTGAAACTATCTATCGCAAAAGTAGTAATATAAATCGGTCTAATTGGGGGCATAGTTTCTAGCGGCACTGCTCGTACACATTAGCATGCTGATCACCATCCCTAATTTTCTAATATTATTGCTTTACCTACTTCCATATGAATTTCAAGGCACTTAGCAATTTCAATGTCATAATAATTCGATCTAGTCTATTATTTGAAAATATATTAATTAAAACCCTGGTTGCTTAAGATGTTATTTGTCAAACTAAATTAACATTATCATAAAATTAGTAAATAAACAAATAAAACAATTGTGTTGAGTACAAGAGAGGGCGTTGAAGAACAGCGACTGCGTCCTCCCTCCCTCCTAATTATGTGATCAATTACAATCAACCTAAACGTTTCATACATATACACACACATACATACATATATATACACACACGTATATAATATTACAAAAGTAAATTGTCTATTTCTCTCTCTATCGACAATAACACTCACTACTGCAAGTGAGAGAGAGAGGGAGAGAGAATTCAAGAACTGAGAAAACGATATCTTACAAGTTTGCTTCCTCTCTCTCTTTTTCACAACAACATAAGAGGTTAGTTCAGTTTAGTATACTATTCATGCTTTTCAATTCATATAAAATTTGTAGATTTATTATTATTATTATTTAACTTTGACAAAGGGTATCAAGAAACACCCATTTGATGCTTTCTGTTTTACCCCCTTTTTTGTCTTTAATCTCCATCATTCTCAATCTATGTCGAAAATAGGGTCTGTAATCGGAAGAAGATGACACCCATGTACAAGAACATCGCAGATGTATCATGGAAGTAGCAACTTCAACAGCACATGTGATATCAATCATAAAGCTACTACCTTTAAGCTGTATATATTCTAACCTATGTCACAAGATTACATCTACAATTTCTCAAATGGGTTCGAGAGATCATCGTCAACACAGGCTCAAGATCAGATCCCAAGGGATAAGCTGAAGCTGCAAGGGTTTGATCCTCCACCACCGTCATTGGTGGGGTTAGACGATCATATGGCTGAGGCTCACGGTGGTTTACCGGCGGTTTACGACCACACCGGAGCCGGGATGTTGTCGGAGATGTTCAATTTCGCCACCGGTGCATCGAATTCCAACCCTATCTCCGGTTCTGAACTGGTGGTGAACCAGATGAACTACCAACAACACCACCGTAATCCGCGGTCCACCGCCGGAGATAACTGGTATGGTAACACGGCTAACCAATCCATGCAGCTTTTCTTGACAAACCCTTCATCTGTATCACCATCTTCACACCACCACAATGATCCATCATCTTCTTCAACCCTACACATGCTACTACCGAACACCGTCGCATCTGCCAATTCTACCCTCCACCATCAGCAAAGCTTCAGCAGCACAACCAATACCGAACAAGGGCATTTTGGTCCTTCCACACAATTCACATGGGTTCCTCACGGTGGTACTGAAAGAGAAGCCATGGGTGGGCTTGAGGGTCTGTCACTTTCATTATCTTCAAGTTTGCAGCATCTTGAAGGAACTAAAGTTGAAGACTTGAGAATCGGAGAAGATTCCGCCACCGCCGGAATGATATACTTCAATCAATCCGGCGGTGGCGATGTCTACAGGAGTTTGGGAGGAGGTGGAGTCATGGGTCCGACCCACCACCCGATCCATATGGGGTTCGGGTCATCTTCTTCAGGGGTTGTGAAGGTGTTGCGGAATTCAAGGTATGCTAAAGCTGCTCAAGAGTTACTTGAAGAGTTTTGTAGTGTTGGAAGGGGTAAACTCAAGAAGAACAAGTCATCTTTGAAACATAATAATTCTAATCAGAATCCGAGTAACAGCGGTGGTGGTGGAAGCGGTGGCGGTGGTGGTGGTGCATCTTCTTCTTCCTCTAAAGATCTCCCTACTTTGTCATCTTCTGAGAGAATTGAGCATCAAAGACGAAAGGTCAAACTTTCTTCCATGCTTGATGAGGTAAGCTAATAACTCTGTAAGATGTACTGTTATCTTATCTTAAAAGATTGCGTGAAAAAGATCCATTAATAAGTTAATTAACCATTCTATACATTTCTTTGTATATTGATGGAAAACAAGTCTCATATCTTACGATGATTTTATTACACTCGCCAACGAAGTCCAACGACTAGAGATATTTTCTTGAAAAAAGCCGGCCAAAAAATAGGTTTAGTGACGGAATATGCTGAGTTTGTTTACTTCCAATTTGCTCTATTTCTTTTATAATTTTGGTGAAATTTATAAGCACATTTAATTTCGATTTGGTAAAACCGTGACAAGCTAGTTGGATAATTTAATCACCTTGGACTAAAATATTAATTGGGTTCTAGCTTGCTTAGCTATTAAATTATCATAAAAAAGCTTTCTTTATCCTCTTTTGAAACTTCTTATAACCATTAATGCAAACTTGAAAATTTCCACAAATAATAACATAATGTAAACAAGTTCTATTTGGCCTTATTGATAAGAAACAAATTACCAATTTAAAACACAAAAATCTTGTTGGTGCCCATTGTCATCAACAGGGATTATTTGTCATAGTCAACATGTAACAACTTTTGATTGGATTACTTCATTAAATATCATGATGTAGGTGGATCGGAGATACAATCACTACTGTGAACAGATGCAAATGGTGGTGAATTCTTTTGATTTAGTGATGGGGTTTGGGGCGGCAGTTCCATACACGTCATTAGCTCAAAAAGCCATGTCACGTCATTTTAGGTGTTTAAAAGACGTGATAGCGAGCCAGTTGAAGCATAGTTGTGAATTATTAGGGGAGAAAAACCCGAGTTCTTCCGGGGTCACAAAAGGTGAGACACCTAGGCTTAAGTTGTTGGAACAAAGCCTCAGACAACAAAGGGCGTTCCATCAGGGCATGATGGAACAAGAAGCTTGGAGGCCTCAACGAGGTTTGCCCGAACGTTCTGTCAACATTTTAAGAGCTTGGCTCTTCGAGCATTTTCTACACCCGTAAGTCTTCTAGCAATTTGTTCTTCCTTTCGTACCAACACAATTCTTTAGATCACACACATCGTAAAACATATGAATATATGTTGAAATGGTTCTCCCAGGTATCCAAGTGATGCTGATAAACATTTGTTGGCACGACAAACTGGACTGTCTAGAAATCAGGTATGTTATCTCAATTTATCACTCTCGTGTGTGCAAATATAGAAGGGAAAGTAATGTCATTATTAGTATGTTAATCCATCATTAAATCAGGTTCTTCAATATTTTGTTCCTTTTTGTAGCAGAGATATCAGCTTCTTTTTAGTGATTAAAAAGTTATAATTTTAGTTTTAAAAATTGTTCTTAAGTTTAGTACATTAGAAAATATGGATACAAGTTAAATGACAAAGAATTATGAGGCAATAAATATTTTTATTTTATATAAAATACAAAAGTGAGTTAATAACGCCAAACAAAATTATTAAAAAATAAATCATCTACTGGTATATTTTAACCAAATATGTGCGATTAAAAATAAATTCTTTTTTACTGTTATCCTAATTATTAATGTAAGAATAGCTATAATAATGATATATATAATTCTTTTGATTCATTAAGTGTTCTTATTTATTTACCATAATCTATTATCGTTATGAGATATTGTACTAATTGAACATTTCATTATTTTTATCAATGCAAATGACACAATCTAAAATTGTCCCAAATTCCTATGAAACTTCTAAATTACAATTCAGAATTATACACTACTATAACACTGTTTATTTTCCGACAAAATGGTTTTTGTCGCAAAATCAACATATATTTAAGAATTAAGCAAATAATCTACGTCACATTTATAATATATAAAGAGTACTAGCTAGTAGCATTACTCATAGTACGTAATAAGATTAATCAGTCCCCATTGAGCAAGTTGTTATTTTAAAACAAACTTAAATATTTACTCACAATTGTAGTTTTTGTATGATATTTGAAATTTAAATAATGCACTTTCTTTGTTTAAGAAAATGCAGTTGTTATTATGATTTTGAATTCGTTAAAAACTGTAATAATTAATTTCAGTCTTGATATATTCGGGTGACCATTCCTTCATTCATTACTTAAAATGCAATTTATAGCCAACTAACTAAAGTTAAAGGGTCAAAATCCACTGTCACATTTAAGTTTTTGTTAAAACATATTCTAAAAATATGATCAGAGCGCAATTTATAAAATGAATTTGCTATGCCGTGAAAAAATTCAACCCAAATTTCCCCCCAAAAATATATATATTGTATTCTTTGATAAAAGCATACATGGATTGTATGTTAATAATTAAAGAAAAAGCCTAAACAGTTATTTTCATATTGTTATCATAAAGTATTTTCATACTTATAACGATTACAAACGTAATATATTTGTCATACATGTAGTGTTACTCATGCATTAGATTTTACGTGATAATTGTCTAGCAACTTTAAAGGAGATACATGAATTAATCTTTATATTTCTAAATTTCCATATCCTTAAAAAATGATCTTTCATTTGCCAAAATTTTAATGATATATGAATCATGTTCGATAATAAGTCTCTCTGATCTGTCTTTCCTTGGTTAAAACCATATTAATCTATTTTGTTTTACTGTTATCTAACTATAAGTAATTTTTTACAAAAAAATGCACAACTAAAAAATCATATTGTAATAATATTTATAATTAATCACAAACCTATAAAAGTATTATTATATTTTCTCAAAATTATATACAATCATATGAACAATAAAATAAAAAATTAGGCTTGTGTGGGTACCAAAAATAGAGATGTTGCACCAGTGAAGAAGACAGTGCATCTTATTAGAGGTTCATATTCATAGGTACAGTTGAGACAAGACGTGTGATTTCATTTTACAGCTTAGACTTTTAGGTAATTGTGTACATCAAATATAACCACTGTTTTATAGAAAAGTGAATCACACAGATTTAATTTATAAAAAGGTGAGTTACACACATTTAATTTACAACTCCTAAACACTTATTCATGCTACTGTGTAATTCCATTAAATTATAATCTAATTTATATTAGGAATTGATTTTTAATTTTATTTTACTATAGTTTTTAACTATTACCATTAAATTCGTCAAATGAAATAATAATAATCATGCCAATGTTTTCTTTGCTTTCTCCCACTTTTTTCCTATTCAATTAATTTTGCATTAGCTTATATAACATTTTATGTATATGTTCTCTAAAGTTTCAACCTCAAGTAATCTTCATATAAGTGTGATATTAATCAAGCACTTGTTTCCTTTAGCCAGAGTTTAATAAATTTAAATCATTTACAAGGACCTGTGCAGATATCTTTCTTTTTAACTACATATGATATGCATAAATAGGTTTAACTAAAAAAGTTGTATACGGAGGTTATCCTTATCTTTAACAGTTTTAAACATTAACTTATAACTTGATAATCCAAATCAACCCCAAAAATTACATTTCTTCTACCAAATACGATGTGACATCCCACCTAGCAAAATATATATATCAATTGTCGTACTAACCATCTTATTTTAAAAGATACCATGTTGCATTAAACTAGGATTATATATAAGTTCATTTATTAACTAGTATAATATAGCATACATATTGTTAACATTAATTAATCAAATTTTCGAACACACTTGCCATTGTTAATATGCTGATATTATTAAATGATTGTCTTAGAAATATAATTAAATTTGAAAACTGAAGTTGAACTATATGAAACTCTACTTAAGGTCAAGATAACCAACCAAATTTAAAAGATATTTCATGGTATGAAACCTATATGCTTAAAGGTTATTTTTTTAATGTAATATTGTGCTATAACATATCAAGTTCATTACTTTTCAGAACTAGTTAACTAGTTAAAGCATGTTTATAGAACGAAATCGGTTGAGTTGGATGGAGAACCAACCACATAACCAGTCAAGTTGAATCCAACATAACAAGTCGTACTTGGTGAACCGACTGAGTGTTTGGATTATTTTAAAATGTTTTTTACTTTTGAAAATCTTATTTATTGATTTATTAACTACGTACTTAAAATTTCATATTTCATTAACATTCTAAATGCAAATAAGAGATAAAGTAGTTTTATAATATATTTTAAATTAGTTACATGTGTGTGTATCTAGTTATTATACTAAATATGATGTTGCTCGATTTTTGAAATCGGCTGCACTGGTCTTATTAGTAGACTAATAAAGCCGTTAGTTCATTAAAGCATTGCTTAAATCTAAACACTCGTAGATCAACTTCACACTTATAATTCGTAGCAAACAATAATTTGAAGTTTATAATTAACTATGGAGATCACAATTATAGATTTGGAGTTATTAGTGTGGGGACTAAATTTTCTTTTAAGTACAGAATTGCAATTTTGCTAATTACATTTTTTGGCATGAGATATAGATTAACTTTATCGAGTTACGTTTGTTCATTTGTGTATATTAACAAACTCTGTGCATTTTTATGCGTGGTTATGCCTGAAAAAGTTCATAGAATTTGGTTTATTTGTTAACAAGTATATATGTGCATACTCATACATACATAAGTATATATGCACGCACAATATATGTACAAGCATTGATGGTGGTAAGATTAATATAGTAGATAGAATTAAAATTATAAATTAAGCAACCTTGGCTTTATCATGAAGTCAGATGAAAATGACTGTTGAAAAGCAGAAGTCGTTGTCAATGAACAGTTTATGATGACAATATATATGTCGACTTCACCTTAGCTTTTAACCTTCTGTTAATATCTCTTCGATCGGTGTACATGTACTACTTGTTTTTTCTTGTGTTTGTATTCCCAAAACTCTTTACATATATTGAGCATTACTATATATTAGATCCCATAAGTTTCTTTAAAAAATTGCACGATAAAACTACGTTTTCAACTGAATTGGCTGGACACGACACTGGACGTGGGAGCTTTGTTTGTCTATTTGATCAAACGTAATTTTGCTCCTCTAATGTTAATAATATGTATTTTATCAAAGTCCTAGAACTAGTTGGACCATAGGTTACCCATCAAGCATTAAATAGCTTCTTAAGTCATGAATAGTGAATAGATAACGCAAGGACACATGAACTTGACCACATATTTTACAATTTTGTTATTAATTAATAATAAATATACATATAACCTAGTTAAAGAATCTTGCCATCGTAAGTTTAATGCTAGCTTGATCTTAAATACCTAAGGTATTTGGGTCTATCTACTCAAATTAGGGTGTTGAAAGTGTTATTTCTTTTAAGAGATCAATAATTTCACACTACAACAAATAGAATTTATTTGATTGTCAAAATCGTCACCATTGGCCATTTGCAACTGCCAAATGTAATGGCTTTATCGCAAATCCGTTATTGAATCTTGAGTCTACAAAAAAGACATACTAAAAAACTACTTATTCGCTAGCGGTACGAATCTTGATTGCGGTACGAATCTTTGTTGAGATTAACTCATTAAGGGGTAGAACTTTAGGGTGTTTGCAAGGTTGTTATTTAAAAGGTATTTAATCCTTTAGTTATGTTTAAACTAACTGAAGATTAGAATTAAAGAACAGAAAGAACCATGTGCAAATGTTTGTGCTAAACATGTATACTCTCGGTTACTTTTACTTCTTCCACTGATTTAAGTGTTAATTACTCTTACTTGTTTCACTCATTTAAGTTATGATGCTACTTATATTCCCATGTAGTTTAAAAAAGTTATATTAACATGTTATAGGGGTTAAAGTAAAAATTAGAAGGGTATATTTAGTTTCTCTCATCCACGTTGTTTTCAAAATCGATATGACTGGCTTGTCAGACCGATTGGACTGGGAACCGGTTCGATTATACCTATTTGTGTTGTTTTAAGTTGAACAGGTCATTTACTAGTCGGATCGGTCAATCAGTTGATCAAACCGGACCAGATTCTAAATATTATTTTATAAATTTAATTTTTTTTTATTTTTAGTTAATTTACTATTCGAAAATCCATATTGTATATATTTATTTATATTTTTAATAAAAATGCAAATCTACATCAAAAAGCATTTTTTATTTTGTTATAAATTAGATACTTAATTTTAGCTAGTTTTCTATTTATATGATATTGTCCAATTTTTAAATCTGATTCAACCAAATTAAACAGCCAAACTAGTGAAATGATAAGATGTACAATCTGATTTTAAAAACATTCTCCATCTATAAAGCATTTTCATAAATTTATTATGATCCCTTTTTAAGACTCTTGAAATCAAATTTTTTTATTAGTTTTGTTTACATGTGGCATCTTTTGGTAAGCTTCTTTAAACATAAGCTAATAAAACAAAATTTCAGTATTAAAACAAAACTTAGAACCATTATAAGTTTTTATTTTTTAACATTTATCACGATCTTCTTCCTCATGCATATATGTCCTCTTCACATCTTAATTATCATAAACAGTAATTATTGTCATGTTTGTACGTGTATGTTTGCAGGTCTCAAATTGGTTCATTAATGCAAGGGTCCGGTTGTGGAAACCCATGGTGGAAGAAATGTACCAACAAGAAAGCAAAGAAGAAGGTGACCACAATCAAAATGATCAAGACTTTGATGAAGACACCAACATTAACTACAACAACATTCAACACAAAAATGGTCCCTCTTCATCATCATCTTCCTCTGCCGCGGCGCAAACTCCGATGCCGCCACCAGCCACCACCACCACACCCACCGCTGCAAGATTACGAGCAAACATCAGTGACCCTGAAAACAACCCATCAATGCTTGCAATCAATACACAAAACTGCTTATCAGAAAACCAAGCTACTGTCATCTCCTACAGTTACAACCCTATCAATATCCCCTCAACAACAACCACCACCACCGTCACCGGAAACACCTCATCTTTTCCGGCGACGCATGATCATGCTGACGTCAGCCACCGTGACAGCATGCAGGCTGATGATGGTGCTGACATTGGTTCAACAATGATAAGATTTGGTGCTGCTGCTGGTGACGTGTCACTCACTTTAGGGTTACGTCAAGCCGGAAACCTACCGGAGAAGAGTTCATTTTCAGTTAGAGAGTTTGGGGGGTGCTAGAATTGTTATCGATCTGTCTATAAATACGTGATAATTCAAAAGTTTGAAATAATATTTTTTGGCCATTGTTATACCAACTGCTTTACTTTTCTTTTTTATTGTTTTTAGATTGTAGTTATGAAACAAGGTAATTTTACACCATGGTAAAACGCAGTGTGTGTTGATATAGATCGAATAAGTCTTTTTTGTGTCTTGTCTAATTGTATAGTATGTACCATGTATATTTCCTTTTATTACTCATTATTAAATTTCTACTAATGTCTCTATTTACTTCCGTATAATTTTCAAACGTTTATAAATAGTAAGTGATAGTTGCATATGCGTATGGTACAAACTATTTATGCATATGTTGTAGTGACCAGGCAGTCACTTGCCATAGATGATGGCCTATACGTGTTTGATCTTGGATTCTCATTAGACACTCTTTCGCCATGCATGCTTCTTTGTGATAAATAAACCCTACGATGAATATGTTCTAGGTTTTGGGAACCCTAGGTAGTGATGTTATGGTAGTTTGGCGTGATGCTTCTTTGTGTGGAGGATGTTGATGAAGAATTAACGTTGGTTAGGGTTTATTTGGCGAACTGTAATAGTTTTGGCGGTTTTGTTTATGTCGTGCTCATTGCAATGGGGAAACCTCGATGATTTTTACTAGGTTTATGAAACCCTAGGTGGTGGTGGTGGCAGCTGATGGTTATAATGCCTTAAGTTGTTGTCGATCTCGTGCTTGAACAAAAACCTCATCTATCTATAAACATTTGAAAATCATATTTAGTAGAGGCTTGTTTTATGGAAGATGACATAAATACCTGTTAAGGTTTATATGGCCCAATCTAATACTTTTGGTGGTTTGAATATTATTGTTGCAGCAAAGAAACCTAATATTATTAACAATCGTTGTTGATAGGTTTTGGGAACCCAAGGTGGTAATGTTATAATAGTGGTGCGACATGATGGCAGAATCTTATAAAGCATTGCTCGATATGTTAGTTTAAGAGAAACTTTATCATATACCATTATTGTTCACTCTTCATGAGGTTATTGGTTTCTTTTATCGGTTGATGTTTTATAGATTAGGTTATCAATTTTGTGAAATGCTATACGGTGGTGGTGGTAGTGGTGTTGTCATGGTTGGGACCGTTACTATTACTTTTTGTTGTTACCATGTTTGTTAATTTTCCAATTTAGGTTGTCGATATAGTTCTAGAGTTTTACTTTAATCTCATAAAGGTTGATTGCAGGTTCGTTTGCATGCCAATCTAGATGTTCAATTGGGTGATGTGTATTTTTAACATGATAAGTTGTGGCAAGATTGATGAGAGGTTACAAAACTTTAAGGGTTGTTTGATTCGCAGAATATTTTTTGATGGAATTGAAATTGGAATCAAAACTAACATTAGATAAGAATGTTTTGAAAATTAGTAATGTGTTTAGTTGGTCAGATTGTAAGTGGAATTGTAATGTTTAAATCTTATAAGGATAATTTTACTCTCCCCTATTATCTTCATGTTCTCGATCATCGGGTCTATCATCGTCTTCCTCTTCATCTACTTGTTTTTTTCGTACACATGTTATTTCGACAAAGAACTTTCTTGTCCTTGTTTGGTCTTCATCAGTGCTATTCGTTGATGCTTCTAGGTTTTTATATGTCAACAATTTTCTAGGTTTGGGTTTTTCTTTCTCGTGTTCATCAAACCTCCTTTAATATCCTATATTGATGATGACTTTAGTGGCTTTCATGTATAGTTTGTTTTTTCAAATTTAAATATCTATAATTTACAAATCATATCTACACACATCTATAGAGAAATAGATGAATCAAATCTCTGCAATCAACAAAAAAAAGCATGTCTGGAGCTTAACTTTTGTAGAGTACTAAAATTTAAATAAACCGATTATTTAAATTAAAATTTTTTTTTAACATTGAAATTTAAATAATAATTTTACAACACTAAAATAATATTGAATGAACCCATGTAGTAGTTGTAGCTGATGTTCAAACCAAGTTGTTATAACACACACTATATATTACGAACTTCTACTAATATATACCATTTGATTATTGGATGAGAATAAAAGTAAATAATGATTTTGTATCCTAAATTAGAAGTATCTCTGGGTTTAAAAAACAATACAATTTTTTTTTGATTTTCAGCATATAACAAACTGAAAGAAAAAGTTGCTCCAAACTATGTGTTGATTCAATCAAAAGAATTATCTCCTAAAAATTAAAAAAAATAAACCTTTTTGATATAGATGCTATATACCTAGCAATTCAAAAATTGGGTCTAAGCATAAAAAAATAATTTAAGATTACTAAAATCATGAAGAAATATTTGACATTAAATAATCTGACTACAATCACTAGTAGTCGACGGCGAGGGTTCATGGCCGACGGAGGTGGGGGAGGGTTGCCAACGGCGGCGATATGGAGGGAGGAGGTAGGCGGCAGTTGGAGTGTTGGAGGAGGGAAAATAGTTTGAGAAGAGGTAGATGTGATTTGGGAAGAAAATGTTTGAGAAGATGTATGAAGTTGGGTTTTTGGGTCTCCATCAAAAATAGCTCACGCAAACGTTTTTTTAATGAAATATCTCTGAAAACACAGTCTACAAACAATAGTGTTTGTGTGTGGTCTATGCGGCGCAGGCAAAATAGTTTGCACTGTCTTTTTTTAAAAACAATACCACCTTAGTTTTTGTATTTTAATGATTAATTCAATCACTGGATCAAGGTGGATGACAATATATTTTAGATGAATTATTATTTTACTTAGAATCAAGAAAAAGAAAAAGATGATTTCATGATAAAAAGATATCAACGTTGATGATATTGGGTTTTTTGAAGGTAAATGAGTGTTTAGATATCACATGGAGAAAAGACATTGTTAGAAAATTAATCATGATTAATACCAAAGAACAAAAGGATGTACATCCTTCTATATATGTGTTGGGTATTTTTGTAAAAATAGGTTGAATTCCTTTGGAATTCAAACTTTCCATCTACTAATTAAACAAAAGTAACTTTCCTACGAATGAAGGAATCCATTCCGATTAAGTTCCATCTTAAACTAACCAAAAGTGAATTTTGGGGGAGAAAAACTTTAACTCCTTTGCAATTCCAGGGAATTTCGTGAACCAAACGTGCCCTAAGGTTGATGATATCGTTCATAGAAAATGAAGATCAGTCTTTGTTATTAACAAGGTTTGTTATTATCTATCGCTTCTTTTACTGTTAAAACTTGAAACATTTAATGGAATTTTTATTCAATTTGATAATATGATTATATTATGTTTAGTAGTTACCAAAGTTGATTCCATGAAATGCTTTAACAGCCTATGATAAGTCTAGTGAGATCATCTCTTGGCATGCATAATCAATGATGGCAAGTGCATTTTTTATACATACAACCTATGGTGCAGCCTTAGTGCTTTAATAGTCGGATCTGAGCCTAATCATCCTGCTTTTGGGATGATATCGTATCACGATGTGTTGTGCTTAAATTGGTGAAGGGTGGAGAAACCCTAACTTTTTAAGTGATGTTCTTGACGAATGGAGATCGGTCTGTGTTGGGAAGTTGATGTCTATCCATTTCTTGTTTGTTAATCCTTTTATCGAATTGTTATTCAATCTGATAACATAATTAAGTTTTGTTTAGCAGTTACATAATTTTATTTCATGATGAAGTTTAACAGTGTCATGTTTACCAATATGATTTTCAAGTGTTTATGATTAGCTACATACCATACGCACGTTCTTTAATTGTTCATAAAATTATGCCAGTATCTAAGAGGTTGTGATGACTATGGTGAAGACCATACTTTGGCGTGGCACATTTGAGGCCGACAAGTGCGATGTTCTCCACTTTCAACTATTGTTGCACTCATCATGGTCCGATAGCCCAATGGCGGACCCAGTAATTTTGTTTATGGGGGTCGGCTTATTTCTTTCAGAGTCCATTGGTTATAGTAAAAAATAATTTTTTTCGGTATGATTCTGGTTGGGTTGTTTTTGGTCGAGTCGGGTCGGGTCACACATTAAAAGATAAAGTCAAGTTGAATATCAAAATAACATAGCAAAAGTACTTTAATAGTCCTTAAAATTACATATTACATAAGATAAATAAAATATTTCTAAAGTTGTTCTCTATGAGTTTTCATGTTTTGAAATCTATTTATTATATCATCTTGTGAAACATTTTAAAGTAAGTATTTTTCAATATAACAAATACAACTATCGCTCAAATTCTCATCTCCAATCCTATTACACAAATCAGACTTCACATACTTCATTGTTGAAAAACATCTTTCAACACTTGACGTTGCGACGGGTAATGCAAGAGCTAACTTCAATAAACGATACACCAATATGAAGGAAAGATGTTTTTTGTTACAACCATCAGTTGTACAAGAGCAGATAGACCATTCAAGTTGTAAAATCTTATATCTTCTTTTAAATTATCAATGTAAGTCAAAAGTTTAATCTTAAGTCTTCTTTTATTATCTTCATTAAAATCATAAGGGTACATATCGGCAAATCGTAGTATCTTTGGTACATCAAACCCAACAAAATTATCGCACGGACTCAAACTAGTCATACAAATAAGTAAGTCAAAAGTTACCTCGTTAAAACGGTTTCCAAACTCTTGGATTTGCATGTCTAGTATTGTGTTGAAACAATCGTACTCATAATATTGGTGATATGTAATGTTTGTCTTTTGCCTTGGCTTTTTAGGGTTAATGTAGTAACCATCCATGTTTACAATCTCAAGTTCATGTTTTTCACAAAACGAGTTAACTTTCTCAAGAAATGAATTGAAATCCTCTAATCGAAACTTCTCAAGTAGTTGCTTTGTTATAACTTATCGGTTTATATTTATAAAACTTTCAAAATTTATATTTTTAGGGTCGTTGATAATA
>BJCM01179606.1:0-24653 GCA_018326385.1 Flaveria bidentis
TAGTATTGTATGTCAATGACATCCTACTATTTGGAAATGACATTCCAACCATGGAAGGTGTAAAAACCTGGCTTGGAAGCTGTTTTCTATTAAGGATCTTGGTGAAGCCGCCTATATTTTAGGAATAAAGATCTTTATGGATAGATCAAGGCGGTTGATAGGTTTGAATCAAAGTGCATACATTGATAAGATCTTGAAAAGGTTCAAGATGGAAAACTCTAAGAAAGGTACCATACCTATTCAAAGAGGAACGATATTGAGTAAGACTCAATGTCCAAGCTAAAAGGATGATGAAGACAAAATGAAGGGAATCCCGTATGTGTCTGCTATATGATCCATAATGTATGCAATGATATGCACTAGACTGGACGTGTCATGCACTTTGAGCATGACAAACCGATACCAACAAAATCCTGGAAGCAGTCATTGGATGGTTGTTAAGAACATACTTAAGTACCTAAGGAGGACCAAAGATATGTTCCTAATATATGGATCTGGTGAGGAGGAACTCGTAGTAAAGGGTTACACGGATGCGAGTTTCCAAACTGATCAAGATGATTGACAATCACAATCGGGGTACATTTTCATCTTGAATGGAGGAGAAATCTCTTGGAAGAGCTCTAAGAAAGATGTGGTGGCATTATCAACTATAGAGTCAGAATACATTATTGCTTCATTAGTAGCTCAGGAAGCTGCATGGTTAAAGAAGTTCATTGCCGACCTAGGGGTGGTCCCTTCCATTCAGGATTCCTTAGAAATTCTTTGTGATAACGAGGGTGCGATT
Source organism: Flaveria bidentis (assembly GCA_018326385.1). Classification (NCBI taxonomy): domain Eukaryota; kingdom Viridiplantae; phylum Streptophyta; class Magnoliopsida; order Asterales; family Asteraceae; genus Flaveria; species Flaveria bidentis. The sequence continues at coordinate 785 of BJCM01179606.1, forward strand.
TCTTAAATCAAGGAACCCCATGCACATCAAAAGACTAGGCAAATTGAACGAAGATTCAACTACATAAGGGATGAAGTTGAAAAGGGAAAGATATGTATTCACAAAGTTCACACGAATCAAAACATTGCGGATCCACTCACGAAGCTTCTTGAAAAGGCAAAGCATGAAAGTCATGCTTGTGCCATAGGACTTCAATATTCTAGTGACTGGATTTGATCTTTAATTTCTGTATTGAGATATTGCAACCCTTTCTTACTTGAATGAATTATTGATTATAATGATTCAACTAATATTTCTATTTTGCATGTTTAAAATCCATGAGTAATTTTTTTACTCAGAACTTCCGTAGTTGTTTATGCTTGTGGGAACAAGTATGAAGGTAATGATATTATGAACTTGGATTGGTAGATATTTATATGGTTGAATATAGAGCAAAAGGTTGCTGCCAAAGTTCATAGATATGTGTGGGATGCAAATATTGGACTGACCTGTATCTCAAATATTACTACATGGAATCTTCCTGATTGATCATAAGTAATTTTGAGTAAAGGCGAACATCATTTGGTATCTTCTAACCTGAGACACATATTGGGTCTTGATATTTACCGAATATTATACTTTGACTTAGCTCTTCGCTGTTCTGAAACATCGCAGTACATAAGTCTGAGTTCAGGTATGATATAAGGTAATTGTGAGAGACGTATGTAGTCAAGATGGGATTTGTCCCTCTTATTCGTTGAGAGTAAGATGTCTAAGGCCTGATAAAGTTAAATCAATGGAGAATGATCACTCTGTGTCTCTAGGATTTAACATGACATCTACGACAAAAGGATAGATGATTGGTTCACCTAAAACATTTCAAGTATGGTAATTGAAGGGGATGATGTTATTGAATGACACTTAGTCATACGTATTAAGGGTAGTAAACCGTTGTTAGGCGGTATTTACTGCTTGCATCAATCTTCTATGAATCTTGTGCAAGTGGGAGATTGTTGGATCCTGTATGCCCAAGATACATACAAGATTGATGTGGTTAATACGTTATGATCCAAGTCGGGTCATACCCAATAACAAGCTATACAATCACCAATAAACGTTTATTTGTTGATGAGATCATACAAATAAATATTGACACCAATGTAGAAAATGGGTTTTTTAAAACATTACTTTGTAATAGAACAACATTATATGGATAGTTTGTTCATGAGAAATTATTTATTTCATCATTTAAGTTGGTTAAATAATAACAAATAAAAGTGTGTTAATGATATAAAATTAAAATAGGTTTTAATTTTATAAATTAAGGGTTGAAAGAGTGCAATTTTAATAAAAGTTTCAAAATAGGGGGAACCCATTTTGAACCATGTTTCGGCCGCCCCATGTGGGGGCTTTAAGTGGTCTTTTAGTCTTGGTTTCTTCAAGATTTTACCTTCCCTTGCACTCTTCCAACACTCCTCTCTCTAACACACATTTTCTCTTACACACACATTGCTAAACTCTCTATAAAAGGTGTTGAAATTTCGGATTCCAGGAAGAAACAAGCTGAAATTTTTGGACCTTTGAGGAATAAAGGAAGGGAGTTCTTTGGTGTTGCTCTCCTAACAAGCTTGGTGTTTGGAAGGGCTTGTGGGTATACAATGTTGAGGTCTTCTATTTTGGAGGCTACACATTCAAGAACATCATCACCTTCATCTTATTCATATACAACATTTTGTTCAAGAAAGGTTGTTTCTATGAACACTCTATGGTTGTTATGTTTTGTTTGATAGCATACTATTTCACATATATTATTGATCCTTATTCTTGGGTTTTGTTTGTGGTTTAAAATGGTGAAATTTTCAGATTACAAACCATATGTTAAACCTATATGCCGCTGCGATTTTTTAAGTTTAAATGGTTAAACTTACTTTGTTTTAAATGTTACAAAACCCAGCAAGTATATATACTTTCTCATTGTAACTCTTTGAACATGTTTGTAAGAGTCTTGTACTACTTTGAGTTGAAAAGTAATATATATAAGCACCTTGAAAATTATTTTCTTGTGTTCTTTGTTACTTACTATATTATTATCAACTCTTAGAAGAGATTTTGCTTCATCTAAAACCATGTGTGATTAAGTGAGTTTGAGAGAAAAACTAAGTGTTAGTGACAAACATCGATCCTGCACACATAAACGAGCAATTGCATGGAAAATCATGGATATCAAGGGAATGAATCCATCCTTTTGCAATCACAAGATACTAAAGGAGGAGAACTTCAAATCCGTCATTTAACCTCAAAGACGTTTAAATCGAAGCATGCAAGAGGTGGTGAAGAAAGAAGTAATCAAACTATCTGATGTCGGTTTGATTCACTTTATTTTTTATTCGCCTTGGGTCAGTCCCATCCAAGTTGTTCCAAAGAAAGGAGGAATGACTATTGCATCTAACAAGAAGAATGAGCTTATTCCTACTCGTACGGTTACATGATGGAGAGTTTGCATCAACTATCGCAAACTCAATGACGCCACAAGGAAAGATCACTCCCCTCTTCCTTTCATTGAAGAAATGTTTGAGAGATTATTTGGAAAAATGTTCTATTGTTTCCTGGATGGTTTCTCAGGATATTTTCAAATTCCTATTGCTCCCAAAGATCAAGATAAGACAACATTCACATGTTCATATGGCACATTTGCTTATCGGCGAATGCCCTTTGGATGGTGTAATGCACCCGCTACGTTTGAAAGATGCATGATTGCAATCTTTCACGATATGATTGAACACTCAATGGAAGGAAGTTTTCATGGATGACTTCTCCATATTTGGAAACTCATTTGAACAACGTCTTGAAAACTTGGAAAAAGATGCTGGTTAGATGTGAAGATTCTAACCTTGTTTTGAATTGGGGAAAGTACCACTTCATGGTTACCAAAGGAATTGTGTTAGGACATAAGATCTCTCGAGTAGTGCTTGAAGTTTATCAAGACAAAATTGATGCTATTTCCAAAGTTCCACATCCCACAACCATGAAAGAAATCACAAGTTTCCTAAGATATGCATGATTCTACCGTCGTTTCATCAAAGATTTCTCGAAAATACTCGACCATTAACTCAGCTTCTTGAGAAAGATGCAAAATTCATATTTTATGATGAATGCATTAGTGCATTCAATTTGGTTAAAGAGATATTGGTAACAGCTCCAATCATGGTTTCCCCATATTGGACGCTAGCATTTGAACTCATGTGAGACACAAGCGATTTCGCGGTAGGAGCCGTATTAGGACAAAGTAAAGGCAAGCAATTTCACTGAATTTACTATGCTAGCAAAACCGTAAACGACACATAAGAAAACTACACCACCACCAAGAAAGAGCTTTTCGAGGTAGTTTTTGCATTTGATAAATTCCGCTCGTATCTAATCCATTAAAAAACAATCGTTTACACCGATCATGTAGCCCTCCGTTATCTGGTCAACAAATAAGATGCAAAACCGAGATTGTTTTGTTGGATAATTCTGCTTCAAGAATTTGACATTGAAATTCATGATATGAAAGAAGCAGAAAATCTAGTAGATCTCTCTCGTCTTGAAGCTTCAAGTCCTTCACAAACTAAGGAATCAACAATAAATAACAATTTTCCTCATGAATTCCTTATGCATATCCAATCCTAAATCAATGAACATCCTTGGTTTGCCGAATTCTCGCAAATTACATGGCAAGAGGAATTCTTCTCAAGGGAATAACTTATGAGAAAAAGAAGAAATTCCTTACTAATATTAAGCATTATTATTAGGAGGACCCATACCTGTTTAGAATCGGTGCAGACCAACTTATCCAAAGATGCATATACGGAAGTGAAGCAGAACAGATTCTAAGGCTCTATCATTAATGACCCACAGGAGGACATCATGGAGCAACTCTAACAGCCAAGAAAGTATTTCACTCTCGATTTTAGTGGCTCACGATCTTCAAAGATGTTCATTACATGATATGCACATGTGATGTCATGTCAAAGAGCAACCAATATCTCAACCAAGGATGAGATGCCTTGGAAACTAGTTGAAGTATGCAAGGTATTGATATATGAGGTAATGATTTCATGGGGCTATTCCCGGTGTCATTTGGCAATCGTTACATCTCGGTAGCAGTAGATTACATTTCAATACTGGCAAAAGCTCAAGCCCTACCTGCCAATGATGCCAAAAAAGTTGTTATATTCCTTAGCAAACTATTCTCTCGTTTTGGTGTCCCCAATACTTTAATTAGTGACTGGGGAATGCATTTCTATAATAACCAACTCAAAAGAGCAATGGCACGTTATTGAGTGCACCATCTCTTCACAACTGCTTATCCTCCACAAGCTAATGGGCAAGCCAAAGTCCTTAATCGAGGCATCAAATGAATCCTTCAGAAAACCATAGGTCAAAACCACAAGGATTGGTCTACCAAACTAGATGATGCACTATGGGCTTTTCGAATAGCCTATTAGACTCCTATCGGCACAACACCTTTCAAATCGGTTTATGGGAAGTCAATGTGGAACTGGAACACAAGGCTTTTCGAGCACTTAAAGCATCAAACTTAGACCAAGACCTTGTAGGAAAGAATCGATTCCTACAAATTCAAGAATTAGAGGAATTGAGAGAACAAGCATACGGAAACACTAGAGTTTACAAAGAAAAGACAAAAAGATTCCACAATGCTCGATTAAAGAACACAAAACTATTTCATGTGGGAGAATGTGTCTTACTATATAACTCTTGTTTACATTTGTTTCCTGTAAAGCTGAAATCACGTTGGTCTAGACCTTATACGATTACAAACGTGTTTCTAAATGGTGCCATTGAAATTTATAACCACTCCAATTGAATGGTCATTGGTTGAAACTGTATAATGATGGACCAACCAATATTCTCTCGGTGGAATTACACGTTCGCCCCGATGAAACTTAGTGTGAGGAAGGGTCGCGATGACAACCCGAAACTTAAACATGGAACCTGTACACATGTTTTTCTTTGTTGTTTTGAACTTTATAAGACCTCATAAGCACAAGCACGGGGTCATGCCCCATGAAGCACTCCCATGTGTCTCTAAAAAAATTTTCCATGATCTCCGCTAATGTCTCTAGAATGTTGCAGGCCAAATTTACGACGGATCCTGACAAGCACGGGGTCATGCCTAGCCAAGCATGCCCCTATGTTCACTTTTCATGATCTGTATATAAATACCACACTTGTTCTATTCTTTCATCATATCTATTCTTGCTAAAAACATCTAAAAAATAAAATAATCAAGTCACGATAGTTCAAACTGGAAACCTGCGAAGAAGTCGTGTTCTGAAACGCAAGAGCCAATGACAGAAGAATATTTCATCAAACTACATGAACTAATTAAGCAGATGACTGAAATGAACCTAGTCACGTCACAACACCTAACTGAACTTATCCAAAAAGTTTAAGAGATGGGCGAGGAACTCGTTTTCATTAACCGTCAGCTTGCGGAACTAAGCAACCGCACATCTCACTATCCCATCCTGAACCCTCCATATGGAATGTGTGGGGGATTCTTTTAGAAGAATTTTGTGATGTGTTAGGTGTATTGATGCGCGTTAAGGAATCTGGTTTTGTAGTTTCAGATTCTCGGCTTTTAACGATAGTGTAACTCTAGGACCCTAGTAAGTAATTGTCAATTTGGCTTGTGTTAATTAACTTTAGGACTATTTTCGTATCTTTCCTGATAATTTGGAAGTGATAAAACTTAACCGGGTAAATTGCGTAACACGCAAAACTGAAAAATGGAACAATGAAAGAGTAAAACCGAATAGCATAAGGGGAGCACGCCCCGTGCCTAGGGATGCATGCCCCCGTGCTTGAAAAAGAATGACAACTTCTTACCAATTTCAGCATTGTGTCTTGTTCCTTATCAATTTTGCATTTTTAAAGGCGACTCATTGCCTACTAAGACCTGTATCCTATTCCATTTTCATCATTTTTTTCTATTTTTCTATCACCTTTTCAAGAGTTCTTTCAAGAGTATTGATCAAGAGGTTAGCATACTAATTCCTATGATAATGATGGTCATTTACATGTTCTTAGGTGATTAGGTCTCTACACAACCGAAATCCTAGCAATTATATTTAAAGCCTTGTACTTAAACGTATTATGGAATGATGAATGCTTTAAATCTTCTTGTTCATATTTCTTTTTGTAGTTCATTAGTTGTTAATTAGTATGTTTAGTTAGTTATTAGTATGTTTTCTTTTGTTGTTAACAAAACTATCTTCATATTTTTTGTTGAAATCATTATTTAATCATATTCAAGTTACAGGAGTTCACAAGTGGTGTTAAACACTATATATAATTTTGAGTATCTTGAATTATTAACAAGTGATTAAACTGCTAAACGTATAATCTTTGGTTGTTCAAGCAAGAGAGTGTTAAACCCATGCTTAATCAAAGGTTTACAAACAAAACTACACGTGCTCGAGTTAAAATTTCACACCTCAAAACGTTAACCGCACCCCCACTTTTCACAACACACAACCCCATGTTTAACAGTTTTTTATTAGATGTCAACTTTTTAACTGTTTTTAAACATGAGTTGAAAAATTATGTTGTGATGTCTTGTGAAACCCATGGTTGTCACTAATGTCATGAAACTATTAAAGAAATTTGTTTTATATAGTTGAACTTATTTAAAAAAATTTCAGGATCATAGATCACCCCTATTTGCAATTTGAAGGGAGTCGTGAGAGATGGTTTCATGATAGACTTTAAAGACTGCTACAAAGAGTCAAAAGATCCCATTTGCAAGTAGGGGGAAGAAACACTAGCGACTGTCAGACAACTCGAAAGATATATTACTTTATTGAGTATTCAGTGGAAGCATTTGTTCTCACAAAATAGACCTTCCGTTTATGAACTAACTCTTGAATTTTTAGCATCTTTCAGATTTAGCATGAAGGACTCTAACCCTTCGGATGATAATGTAGTTCATTCAGACTTGCTGATCGTTGTCATAACACATCCATTGCCTTGTTCGGTGTCTATCTCGGTATCTACAATGAACAAGAAATGGAGGAGGAAGTAATATTAGGGATGCCAGCATACCATACCTTTCTAGACGAGGTAAGTAAGGACATGGAAAGTTGTGCCACGTGGAGAGCATTTTGAGAAAGGATTGTGTAGGACCGGTGAAGGGTATGCAGGACAGTGAGGAGAGTTGCTAAGAACACTTAACGAATCAAACAAGGATCTGGTTAACCTTTTGTAATGACACTAAGAACACAAGTAAATATGATACATAACAAGATAGCAAAACACACAAGGACTTAATTTTCAAGATTGCAGTATATTGTTTTCTCAAGTTCTATTACAAATGTTACAAAGCATATCAGAAAGTTACAAGTACTTGAGATACATATACTACATCCTACAGCAGGCCATACTTTGAACGCCAACTGGATACAATTGACTAGACAACAATCAAAATCAATTGTAGAGTCAAAAGACAGATTGCCTTTTGACTAGTGACTATAACATGCCATAGCTCACATCCTAATATATTACAAAAAGGATAAAGTACATAAAGTAGAAAGTTACAGACTCAAAACCTCAATATACAATTACCAAAAGCATGGATCTTTTCACCAACTTATGAAAGTTAGTGACTTTACAGTGTTATAGCGAAAAGGGATCCAGCTTTATGTAAAAAGTACATCAGATAAAGCATGTTTCAAAAGTTATTGAAAGAAATCTGTCCACAACTGTTGGCTTCGGAAAACATTGTCTTTGAAGCTTCGGAAGACTTCATCTTTGCCTTCGTAAGACTTCATCTTTGGCTTCGGAAGATATTGGTCATGGCTTCAGAAGATTTCACAATTAGTGTATTTTGTAATACTGGTGTGAAATTTCCGAAGCATTCTACTTCAATACACTTATGCATGCATGTAGGAAAGACTTTGGGTGTTTGGGTTGCATCAGCCATTACATTTAATCCTTATAGATTCAAACCGAAGGGTTCAACTCGAGTAAAACAAAAAAAGCCAAATACGAGACCTGCTACTGCAATACACACATCAGTTACTTAGTCATTCCATTATAGCTCGTGGCCAAAGCGATGAAGTTGTTAATTTGAGGGAATTGTTCATTTTATATTGTATGGTTAATCGGTTGACATGTAGTATTAGGTATTTGTTTTGTAATCTTTTTACTAGGAATGTGATTGCAGGTGCTCCAACACCCATGTTTGAATGAAGCTAGATTCTAAACCTATACGAGAGCTATGGGTGTAACACTAAGGGAACTGAAGAAGTGATGCTAGGACTGTTGGATCTGAGCACTTGCACGAGTATGTACATGGTGACAAATTTACCAAACGGGCAGCCAAGGTTAATGAATAAAAAGGGACAAATCTGGGATCTGGTGGATCCTGAGGAAATTGACAAGGAACTTGATACGTCGATACTGCAGGAAGGAGCCAGAGCCGAATCTTCAAGTTCACGCACTAGAAAATTCCCAACCATGTTAGACCTTTATGAATCAATCCAAACCATTAGCAACCATGCAAGGCAATCATTTGAATACGCCCAACAAGCCGTCAACCGAGTCGAAAACCTACATTCCGGAGTCGATGACTTGAGCAATGATGTCACGTAGATTAGAAACCGAATGTATCATGAGTGGAGGGATTTCCCATCACAAAGCCCTTAAAAACCGTATTGCTTTTGGTGGTCGGACACAATTGTTTCGTGCCAATCTATCTTTAATTTATGTCATTTTAGTTTTATTTTTATTTTAAGTGTTTAGGATTTTAATACTTTCAATAATTAGGTGAAATTTCAGGTGATCCCGAGAATTCTCTCTAAATAGGGCAATAAAACACAAGTTTCAAATTCATCATTTTTAGGCGAGTTATCTCATTACCCTTTCTCAGTTTTAATATTACTCATATTAAGGACAATGTGTATTTTAAGTGTGGGGATTGGGTAATACATATGACTTTGCTAAACCGGTCCAAATTAAAATTTTATAAAAGATCGCTTAACCATTAATTTGTGTGACAAAAAAATATTAATTTTAAACAATTTTTAATAAACCAAATCATATATATACGTTTTCAAAAAAATAAATAAGTAAGCAAACGACATCTAAATAAAAATCGATAATGTTTTTTACGATATCCTTAAAGAAATAATCTAGTAAAAATATTTAATCATGTAAAAAAACACTTTTACCTAATTCCATCCGTATGTGAGTTTATTTTCAGCCTTAAACAGCTTTTGCAATTGCAATTCTACTTTCATTCTGGATTTAATTGAGGGTGCCTAATGATACGTGTGATTAGAACTTGCTTTGGGTATACATTTCAAGACCTTAATTAGTATTTGTTGTATAAAAATGAGTTAGGCATTAGGAAATCTTAACCATTCAAGCCCCAATCATTTTCTTTTAACTTTCCTTACTCGAACGTCAACCCTAGTAAGCCCCGTTGAGCTTAAACGTTTTTATTTCTCAATCACCCGAACCACCAAGTCACCTAACCAAAAAACCTTCAAAGAAACCCATTTTTCGTTAAATACACATTTTTGGCTTATAGAAAAAAAAGAAAAAGAAAAGTTCTGGAATGCATTCTTTTGATTTTAATTTGCTTTCTTGCCTTCACCGCGCAAAAGCGGGACATCCTCTGGAAATCCGCGAACAAATTTTCAACCTCACGTTCGACGCAAGAAAAAAATGGCGAAAAAAGGAACAAGTTCTGCCATTTTGTGGAATCTCAAAAAGTGCTATAAAGAGGCAGGCAAAAAGATATGAAAGATGTCTGAACTGTGGAAATTGGTCCAACAATGGGAAATGCAGAAAGAACTAAACCATGTTTCGATACGAATACACAAAACTGATCTGATTGGGTACTATTAGGCTTCAAGCCGAATGATCCTTATGAAATGAAAGTTTTGTGTATTTGCGGGTGAAAGGGAAAGTACGGTTCTTGAAAGCAAAATGTGGTCTTGACAATCTCACCTTAAACGAGTCCTCAAGTTAGCATATCCCTTCTAACTCAAACTGTTGTATAGGGAGCCTTTATTGCTTTCTTTGTGGTTTATGTTAGAAAAATAAGCCAAGATCGTCGTCGTTAGCAATTAGCCACTTTTACAATTATTCCGTAACCGAGCCCGAGCCAAGTTATAACCCATCAAAGACCTAACGATTTATGCAAGTAAATATCTAAGTAGGTGGAGAATTGATCCCTTAACAAGCATATGATTTCACATGTATTCATACTAGGCAATTTAGTGCATTAGTCATACTTAATCTTGATTATGACTCTAGATATTTAGCTCAGTGTGAGTGCATCTTGTGAGAAGTGTGAATTATAAATGATAATAATCTTTACTAAGTTATCCATTGCTTGCTAGGGTATCATTTTTATATGCTTAAAATATTTACATTTGGATGAAATAATGTTTACTTGTGTATTTCCCGAAAGACATATTTATTATTTGATTTATTTGGTTTTTGGTGGAATTCTCATTTTAAGTGATTTTGCTTGAAGACAAGAAAAGTTGAAGTGTGTGGATGTTTGATGTGCTCCAAATTATACATAAAAATTCTATCAAAAGCACATCAATTATTCCTCATTATTCCCCTTAAAATGAGGAATATGTGCTTAAAAATGTTAAATTGTGTTTTTAGTTGTTTAAAAGGGCAAGATGGACAAAAGAAGAATATTTGACAAGAAATTGAAGTAATTCAACCTTTGGAGTCCAAGCATGGGGTCATTCCTTATTAAGCACGCCCCCATGACTTGCTTGAAACATACCCCCGTGCTAAATTGACACACCCCCCATGTTTGGACATCTAACAGGATAAAACGTATTGTCCCCTAAAAGGAAACATGGGGCTAAGCCCCATTAGGCATAGGTTCGTGCCCCACCTCCAACATCGGGTCATGCCCCATTAAGCATGGGGTCGTGCCCGACAGAACCTACATGTACGAGCAGACCAACTTTCATAAGCATTGTACTAACACGGTCCCATGCCTTTTAGGCACGGTACCGTGCTTAAGCACTCCAGAAAGCCAATAAATAGAGGCCTAAGTTCACCATTTTTGGCAAGCTTTGGTGGAGAGTTACTCTGCAGAATTCTCTCGGGAATCAAGTCTTCAAGACCATTTGGAAGCTTGGGAAGTGCATACAACACTTGGAAGAAGCTCAAGATTGTCTAAACGTCATCCATTATGGATCACCGATTTTATGGTTCCTTTCATCTATGATTTCATATCTATCTTCTAAGTTATTTGTTGTTATGTTCAAGCTCATTATGAGCTAAACTTTTATTATCATCCTAATTGGATGAAACTTATTTAATTTGTGATGAACTAATGGTGTGATATACATTACGTTAATGTTATGGTGGTCTTGTGAAAATTTTTGATGGGTAGCATCTACATTTGAAAAGGAAGTTATAACCTTATGGTTTGTGATTGTGATTGTCATACACGGTTGAAAAACATATGATCAACTTTTATTCGTGAAATCGGTCTTCATAATAAATCCATGGCTAGTAAACTAGAAATGGTTATTAGAAATCATATCACCTTAACTTTCTTATCATTTGTGTGTTCCCTTTTATTTGTTTGAGAAATTTACAGTAATTGTTATGGTTTTCTAAAATCTACAGTATGTTAGGAAGGAACCTGATCAACTCTTTTTTTAATTGTAAGTTAGGTTTTGATCTAAGAAATAAACTCAGCCTGATGTGATGCTAGTTACTATGGAGCGGATAGACGAGAAATCACGCCTGCTCACCCTTATAAACATTAACATAATTACATTAATCAGTAACTTTAATCACACCACCAATTCATCACAGTTACATAAGCGTAATCTAATTAGGATGATAGCCCTTATTCCCTAGTTTTAAATCCAAACGCTTCAATCTTATTTTACTTTAATTCTATTATTGTTTCTAAACACCAAAAATCTTATCAATGCAACTTATCATTTTCTCAAACAAAAACCAAGTCTGATAGTCAAATATCAAGGTTGTTGAGTAGGCTAGGTGTGTTTACGGATTAATACTCGGATCTTACCATCACTATACTACCATACGATAGGTACACTTGCTTTTTGTAGGTGTTGTTTAGTAATAGTAATAACTAATTTAAATTAAATCCATACAAAAAACCTCTATGAAAATATTTATACATTCCGCATTGCATCAATGACCAATGTCCACAGCGAACAACATTTAAAATATAAGAGGCCACAACAAACGACAAATGTCCATTGCGGACAACTTTGAAACCCTAGTGACCATAAAGGATGACCAACATCCACAATGAAAACTAGTTAGACTTAGGGTTATTATTATGCATTTTCTGATTACGTAAAAGAACTTTCATATTTGTACATAGCATAAATCCATCAGATATATAAGTACAACATATCAAGTATCAAACATCATCATAAAAACTATTAAAAATACTACATAAAAATATCGCCTTTCTCACAGAAAACATAGATTTATCAATGAAGTAACATTTTAAATGCATTCCAGGCCCTAAAAAGGTAGAAAACAAGTGAAAGAGTGGATATATAACTCACCTTAACAAGCTTTCAAGCAAAACTATAAAGCCGAGAGCAAAACTTGAGATCTACACTCACGCGTTAAGGTTCAAACTTTACACATAGAAATGAATAGAATACAACAGAGGAGCTTAAAACTGACTTAGATCTAAGAGAAAGTACTATAAAATCAATACCTTTAATAAGATCTTTCATTTTCTCTTTCTCTAACCTATAGGAGATTTCTCTCTCTAAAATTGGATACTTTTGAGATGCATGGGAGTGAGAAATGGGCAGCCATCCCCCTTTTATTCCCACTTATGGACCGGTTTTGCTTTTCTAACATTTACGCCTTGCACTTAAATAAATCATCCTTTATTTTGTTTACTTCTTTTTCTTTCCTCTATTAAAATTTTGGTGTGTTACAAGTCCACCCCATTTATATAGAGATCTGGGTAGTGTCGTCTCTGCAACCAGTTACTCATTAAAGAGATCTGGGTAGTGTCATCTCATTTCTTCCTCCGATTATTAAGTTGCTTCTAATCCTTTAAGATGCTTCCAGTACACTTTTACTTAGGTAATCACTTTATTACTTAACTGTTACTCCTTCCAATCCTTAACAACTATAGATTGTTCCACATAATATAACCTTTCGTCAACCTTGATGTCCATGAAAGGGATAAAAATATCGCCTTCCGCCAGAATTCCCTAAGTGAGATACGTGAAACGTCGGGTCAATTCCATACAACTCATCAAGAAGTTTCAACCTACACACCACCTCACAAACTCTTGTAGTTATTTGGAATGGGCTGATGTACCATGGGCTCAATTTGCCCCTTTTTCATAAATATATGATCCCTTCTCATGGAGAAACCTTCAACCTTACCTTATCACTAACTTTTGTTAGCATAAGACTTTTGTTTTTCCTTAGTCGCTTTAAAAAAGCTCTAATATTCTCTAACCACTCTGACCTGGGCTCAATTATCTCAATACTCCTTAACTCTTCTTACCCAACATCACTCCAACATACCGGGCATCTGCACCTTCTACCTCGCAGCATTCGAATGGTGGCATGCCGATACTAGCTTGGTAGTTATTATTGTAAGATAACTCTACCAATGATTGGTGCTTATCCTAACTTCCACCAAAATCAATAATGCATGCCAAGAGCATGTCTTCCAATATTTGAATGGTTCTCTCTGATTGACCTTCTTCTAAGGATGGTAAGCTTTGCTAATATGTAGTCTAATTCCAATAGCTTAATGATATATCATAAAAATTGGATGTAAATTGTGTATATCTATTGGAAACAATAGACACTGACACAATGTATCATGCGACAACCTCTTTGATATACAATTCTATTTTTCGAACGAAAACGTCTCATGAAAAGGTAAGAAGTGAGACTCTTTATTTTCTCATATTAAGATCCTTCTGCTTGAAGAAGTGTTTAAGGCTTTTATGATCTATGAATATCATACACTTAGTTTCATATAGGTAATGCCTCCCTATCTTTAGTGCAAATATCATAGCTGCCAATTCTAAGTCATGAGTAAGGTAGTTGACTTTATGGACTTTTAATTGCCTAGAGGCATAGGTTATTACTTTTCTTCTTTACCTCAAGACACAAGTCAAACAAAAATACTAATCACGTGTCAATAATTTGGTGTTTAATTGATCTAAATGTTTGATTTTGCATCATGATTATGGTGGAAAAAGTTCAAGTTGTTTTTGTTTTGGATTATAGGTGATTGGAGCTAAAGGAAGCTTGTATTGGATGAAAAGAACCAAAACACGCAAAACAAGGACTAAAGATGTAAATATCAATATTTACAAGAAAATGCATAAATTTAGGTGTGTCAGTGTATAATACGCTGATTATGGGCGTATAATACGTCGGGCGGCGTATCAGGGGCGTATTTTAAGAAAAAAAGAGAATGTTAGGCGTATGGATGTTGACATGGGCGTATGATACGCCCAGGTGGGCACATCATATGTTGGTTGCTGAACAACTGGCCAAATATTTGGGATTTTTAAGTTTATTTAATCCAAAGCAACCCTATTTCCATGGAGAACTCTTCCCAGCCGAAAATAGGTGGTTTCAAGGAGATTTAGGTGCTTTCAAGCTTTCAAGGAGATTGAGTGAATTTTTGAAGTGTTATGTTTTGATTGATATAAAAATTTTACTTATAAAAAAAGTTGTTTGCTTGATTATTAATTTTCGGTTTACTTGCATCGTGAAATCATTAAAAAAAGTAGACAAGGTGATATAGGTAAATTGGGAACATTGTATACAAACAAATCTTAAAAGCTTCTTTCTTGGTTGTCACTTTAATCAAAAGTTAACATCTTGAACTTAAGTTCTTACAAAACCCTAATTTGAAAGTATCAATTATGGATCTTGTGGAGTTGGAAACCTTAAAGTAATTGTGTTTATTATTGAAATTAATTTGTTTTAAAGCTTTTAGCTTTATGCATGTGTGATCATCAATTCATTCTAAAGTTTCAATTTTTAATTATAAAATTTGATTCTTTTAGTTAAACGGGTCGGGTTAATTAAACATTTTTCATGTATTCCCTGTGGAGACGACCTTACTTACACAATAAAGGTGGCTAAAACCGATAAATTATATTATTTTTGATCGAGTCTCGACAACCGGATCAAGTACTAGGCATCTAAATAAGAGACCAGATCATTGTTTCCTTCAGGTAATGTTTCTTGTGTAATAATCCACAACTGATGACTAGCTTCATGGTGGACAACTTGCTTCCACAGCGTACAACATTTAAAATGTAACTATCCACAACGGAAAGATTTTAAAACACAAGAGTCCGCAACTGATAAACAATGTCCACAACGGACAACTTTTAAATTATAATAGTCCACAACAGATGATCTATATCCACCGTTGACGACTTTGTAACCCAAGTGTCCATAACAGACAACCAACGTCCACAACGGACACTACTTAGAATTAGGGTTTTTATTATGCACTTTTTTATTACATAAAAATACATTCATATTTATACATAGAATAAGTCCACTATATTCATTAGTAGCACATATCATGCATCAAAAATCATCATAGAAATAAATAAACATATATTTCATGTAGAAATGTCGCCTTTATTACAAAAACATGGATTTATCAAAGAAGCAACCTTTTAATATGAATACCAGACCCCAAAAAGGTAGAAACCAAGTAAAAAATAGGATCTAAAACTCACCTTAACAAGCTTTTGAGCAAAACACTAAACTCGAGAGGAACGCCTAAGATCTACACATACTCACACATAAATATTAAAACTTTACACATCGAGATACATAGAAAATGATGTAGGAACTTAAATCCTACTTAGATCTAAGAGAAAGCACTAAAAATCATACCTTTGATGAGATCTTTCATTTTCTCTATCAAGAACTAGTTGGAGTTTTTCTTTTTTCTCTAAAATTGGATGATTTTGAGGTGCGTGGGAGTGAGGAATGGGCGGGCATCCCCCTTTTATACCCAATCATGGGTATTTTTGCTTTTCCCACTTTTACCCCTTCCACTTATATAAATCATCCATTCTTTTTTTACTTCTTTTTCTTTCTTCTATTTGGGTGTTACAACCTCCTTCGAAACCCATTAACTCTATGTTCACTCATTTACTTCCAAATTCTTTGATAATATCTTTGTTGATACACCACAATAACATTTTATACATGTTGATCCTATTTGTTTAGTACTTTAAAGTACTATTAGTACTATGTGGTCTCATGTTACATAGCTTTTAGAACTTATTTGAGATCAAGCTTTTGCTATATTAGACTAGAGATTGTCTAATATGTTTCCGGTGAGCACCATTGAGCGTTAGATTGCTACATTTAAGATTATAGAAAAGCATGTGATTACTATTCCTTAGAAACTGAATGCTCAAGGGGAGAAATGACCAACATAGATTAAGACTTGTACAAAAACGGAGATCCCCATATCAAGAGATGATGGTGTTAAGGGCAATGGACTGAGGCATCGGTTGGTGGTAAGCATCAAGTCTCAATGCAAGCTACAATTGTTTCTTAGTGTGGTCTAGCCAATAAGGGGAGTCTCGATTAGATAAGGGGAAATGAAAGTTAATGAGTAGGGTGATCTGGTTATCTCTCAGGCTGAGACAGAGGTGTTGGATGATGATTCTGATAGAGGTGATTAGTGATCATGATGGATTGGTTAGATTTAAGACTAAAACATATACTAGATTTGCAACTGATATTACTAAAAAACAGGTTACACGTGTGTTATCTTCTAGTAAAAATGTCGTAGTTTCTGATATGACAACTGCTACACTTGATTCTAAAGCTGAAAACCTTAAGTACTTAGTTGATTTGAATGATCTTGGTGATGAGTAGACAGGTGAGAAGATTGATAAGATATAATATGATATTGATGTGACTACTAATCAAGAATCTAATCTGTATATGATATTGATGACAAGTTGGATGATACAATTACATTGATCATGCTAAGGGCAAAGAAGATAAGCCTATTGAGGCTAAGTTTACGAATGTTGGTACTTCTATGACTGATACAGATGTTGTACATACTGAGATACCACAGACTGGGTGTGTAGCAAAAGCTTTTAAAGTTGTTAAAGCTTCTACTTCAAAGACTAATTTGAAGAAGTTATATGGTGAAAGAATACACCAGCGTCTCCTACTAAACAAAATTTTAATGTTTGACTATTTTACAATAGGGAAATGTGTTAGAAGAATAATGAGTTTGTTCTTTGATTATGAACTTCATCCTTTTTCTATCAAACAAATAGATGGGGTTAAGTATTTTAGACGAGAAACAAGAGCTTTTAACAATTTACTTAAGTGTGAACTTTATGGTTTAGCCATTCGGGAGTTGGTGAATTATTTAGGGAATGGCCATGAAAGTTTATTTCCAAGACATTCAAAATGAAGTTTCTTATGCCAATTTTAAGCATGTGCAACCATAGAAATGGAAGTAGGTGAAAGACAAGAAGATAAATCCACTCACAAAGAAACCTATGGTTCAAATGATTTAGAATTCTATTTAGTGTTAGAAGATGATTGTTTACGGGGATTCTCATTGGTTAATTTGGATAGTTTGAGATATTGGCATGTTAATGGAGTTACTAGGTGAAGTAGTGATGGAGGGTCATAATAGGAGTCATTGAATTAGAGTCTATGATCTGATGTGTCACATTAGCTTAGACTCAAATAATCAAAAGATTCTTCAAAAAAAAGAATTATGTATTATCCAGAATCGGTTGAATATGAAATACAATATCAAAGAGTGGTAGATACTTGTGTGAAATTCTATATGGGTGTTGATAGTAGTTTACCTTCTCAGTGGAAAGATTACAACTGAAGATGAGAAAGACAACCCCAACTATTGTTACGGGGGAGTTTGTTGAAGCATAATGTCTATGTCAATAGTTAAGGTCATTTGCATTTTGTACTTTTCATATATTAGCATTTTACAATTGTTTTTTTTTTTGTTAGAATTTCTAAAGTTTGAGTTTTTTAATTCTCAATCGAAATTAGCCAATTTCACTTGAAGTGAAACTAGGTACTTTCTATTGTACGGATGTCAAGCGAAATTACTTGTTGGTCTAGATGCATATAGATAGTTCAATTGTCTTGTCATTTGTAAGTTTTGAACTACTTGGAAAATAAAGAATTGAAGTATTGATCTTTATGCTAATGAAAATTACAAATTGGGATTTACATCTTGTGTTATATTCTTGTTATGCTTTAATTGTTTGTTTGATTACTTGTCACATGATATGTGTTACCTTGGATACTGCAATCAATGATATGTTCAAGATAGAAACTAATAGTTCCACATGGTTCAAACTACTTACAAATTGAATTGGGTCTTTCTTTATTTTAATACTATATCCATAGGATATTAACATAAATTTGAGTAGTACTAGATTGTATTTCCTATATTAATTATAAAGAGTTTAATTGGAAAATGGTATATATATAACTTTGACTACCAAAATTTAAACTTATGTCAATAATATGATTAAAATTGTTGACTTTTAAACCAACATAGCCAAAGATCTCTAGCCAATGATTTCTAAATGGTTATAACTTTTTTATATGTTAATTTTTTTAAATACTATAGCATTAAAACAAACATTTTATCAGTTTTAATTTAACTATGATATTGCTATAAATGTTCTTTAAGTTGAATAAAATACATGTTGTGACTACTATCTTATAATATTTGAAAAGAACTTTATTTTAGTAGTCATAGAAATAATACCTACCATTATAATACCATTGGTTGTTTGATCAATTGTTTAATTAAAGAGTGTTTAAAGAGTATATTAGTAAAATCATGAAACCCTTTCTTTCTCCATGTAGTTGATTAAGTAATTAGTTATCTCTCACATCCCTCCCCTTACTATTCTCTACAAATTTAAACATATCTAAACAATATAACAAATTCAAAGGGTTACCCAAATATATGAACTTATGTAAACAACTTAAAACGTGAAACTCCAACGATTATACATCATAAACAAGGACAAAAAAGTCTAATTTCAATGGACAAATGTTAGCATCATGGTGACACAAAACACTACATACATGAAAATCATTTCACCATATAGGTTTGGATGATTTAAAAATCATAAAGAAAGAGGGGTGAGTGTTTAAAATAGATGGAAGAATTGTAGACCATAACCTTTCGAACAATCATGTATGCAAGAGTGAGGAAGAGGGAAACAAAAGCAACAATGGGCAGGTTTTCGAGTTAGGTTAGGGTAAAAAGGTATAAAGGTATATTAGTATTTTAACTATATAAAATGAATATCATTAATTATCACTGCCAAAACTTGAACCGAAGACCGTATAATCAAGGTGAGTTGGAAAGAGATGAGAAAACAAGAAGAAGAAGGCTGGTGCAACCAACACCAAATCACTTAGACTATTTCGGTGTATCTAAAAGGCTTCCGAAGCTAAGTGTGGAACTTCCAAAAGAAATAAAGTTCTTCCAAAGACAAAGTGCAAAATCTACTTCTGAAGACATACTCTACTTCGAAGTAAAAGTGTTCACTTCCAAAGATCAATTCTGAGAAGAAAAGTTCAGAAGAAAACTACCGAAGTATGAAGAAAAGAAGAAGTCCTCAAGCCTCAGAAGAAGTAGCCTCTTCCGATGTATAAGTGGCTTCGGAAGAACTTGTTCTTCCGAAGCCAACTACCCTTCGAAAGACACCATTATGAATTAGTGGACATGAGAATGGTGTCTCTGACACTCCACTGCAGACCTCTGATATACTACATGGTGTTTTCTCAAAAGACATGTAGTTAACCATACTTTATTCCACTATTTACCTTTATTAGTTAGCACAGTTGCCAACTTTAGTTGGTGACAAAAGGTAAGTCATGGACATGTCATGACTACCATATCCTAGATAAGACAATAACTATAGCTTTGTAGTATTTGCTTTAGTTAGAGGATTCCAGCTGGTATCAGAGTATATCCGGTTGTAGGTAGTATTATATATAGTTTCTCATTATAATTCATGTCATATGCTTGTAAGAGTCTTGTAATACTTTGAGTTGAGAAGCAATATACGCAAGTACCTTGAAAATTGTCTTTCTGTGTTCATTTTTACTTATTATATTACTATCAACTCTCAAAGAGGCTCTGCTTCATCCGAGTGTAGTTTAAGTGAGTTTGAGAGAAAAACCAAGTGTTAATTGACATAAACCGATCCTGAAATTGGTATCAGAGCTTTTTAGGCTTTTGATTGTGAGATCTTAC
Organism: Flaveria bidentis; assembly: GCA_018326385.1. Classification (NCBI taxonomy): domain Eukaryota; kingdom Viridiplantae; phylum Streptophyta; class Magnoliopsida; order Asterales; family Asteraceae; genus Flaveria; species Flaveria bidentis. Next base: position 21,114 of record BJCM01179606.1, read on the forward strand.
CATCCAAATCTACCTGTTTTTCACTCCTCCTTACAACTTACTCAAAATGCCCCTCAACAAGTCTGAAGTAGAGATGGGAACCATGACTAAAGCTCCCATCATCACCCCTGAAAACTTTAGGTCATGGATTAGACGCATGGAAGGCTTCATCAAGTATCAAGATAGTAAAATGTGGACATCCATTGTCAATGGCCCATATTAACCCAAGGTGGTTGCACCTGGTGGAAATAGGGCCATGATAGAAAAGGCTGTTGAAGACTACTCGAATGAGGACAGGAAGAAGATGGACATTGACAACAATGCAATGACTATCATTATGACTGCAATACCCAACTCCATCATAGTGGGGTTTGAGTATTACAAGTCAGCCAAAGAACTGTTTGATGCACTTGCGCAAATGTACTTTAGCTCAAATGACTCCAAGAAGGACTCACTAAAGTAGCAGTTTGAGAACTTCACCTACATTGCTAGAGAGACCCTCAGCTAGCAATACTTCAGGTACATGGATATTATTTCTTCCCTTTAGTCTGTGGGAATCACTCCTGAACTTAGAGACCTCACAAGAAAGTTCATGAGTGCACTTCCTAATGAGTGGACGTTGTACTGTGTCTCTATCAAGAGGGCAGAAAATCTAAACACCCTCACTATAACCAAACTATATGGCATCCTTTATGGATACCGTTGGGAGATGGAGAGCAAGAGAGGCCATCAGACAAGTAGACCCCTAAGTCTTCCTGCTAGCAATGCCTTGATGGTAGCTAAAGGCTCAGGACCCACACAACCTCAAAAGTACCTAACATACACACATCAAACATCTTGCTCATCTAGACCGTACATTATATTTCCTTAGACTCCTAGGTCTCAACAGGCTCAGCATGGTCCCTTTTAGGACAACTGTGCCTTTGTTTCACAAAATGGACACTCTAGTGATTTTCAGTACTGCTTTGATGATCTAGAGTGCTCTAGTCTAGATGATGTAGAATATGTGAACATTGTCCAACAAATGGCTCTTTTAACCTACAGAGCAAAAAAGTTCTTCAAGAGAACTGGAAGGTAGTTTCCCTAGAATCCAACCAACAGGAAATTTGGGTTTGACAAAACCAAGGCAAAATGTTACAACTGTAACCAACTTTGTCATTTTTCAAGGGAATGCAAAGCTCCCAAATCAAATCCGGGAGCCCCACAGGCCTCCACACATCCCTCTACATCAAAGTCCTCTAGAACAGAGACAGTTGCAATGGCTTAAGAAGTTGACTGGAGCTTTATGGTGCATGATGTGACTCTTGTTCAACCACTCATGGCAGGAACATATGACAATAAGGTATATGAACATCTAGGTACTCTTGTATGTATTGCTAAGGTTAAACTATATCAGGACTTCAATATGGAAATTAAATTTGATATTGAGTCTTTAAATGTTTTGAAATTTAATTTTAAAAGGGCTGAATCTGACTACCAAAGAAAAATTGAAGAGTTAGAGAAAAGTGTGTCCTTATTAAAACATGAACACACAAATTATAAGACTCAAATAAAGGATTTAATTTCCAAATTGTCTGAGGCTCAAGCCCAGCTTATCACTACTAAGGCTCAAGCTAGGAAGTATGCTATTTCTGAGCAAAACTTCCAATCTATTATTGCATCATCCTCCCACTCCAAAAGTTGTTATAAAAAAAGAAGGGTTGGGGACCAATGAAAATGCTCCACCACATTCTTATGAGTATATAAGACAACCAAGATGTGGTACTGAAGAGCAAGAGGTCCCATCTTCTAACCCATCTTCACTTAAGTTGAAAAATGATGCAACAATAAAAGCCACCACAGGGAAGGAACAAGTAAATCAACCCACTTCTCCTAATGATGATCAAATCCTAACCACCAAAGCCGGAAGAAGCAGAGCTAAAGCAGTAAGAAGAACTGTCAAGAAAGTGGTTGAGTCCAAACTGATGATTGACCTAAAACAAAGGGTGTATTCATCTAAGCTGGATTCCAGGTGGTAGGTAACTCTGATTCAGAATAGGAGTGTAGTACCAACACTCTTGTCCTACCGAAGGATCAGAAGTTAAAGGGAAAGGTTGCTGGTGAAGAGAAAAAGAAAAAGAAACAACAATCCTCTAGCTCCCAGAAGACTGACATTACATGCATAATGTGTGGTTTGCAAAACCACATGGCCAAAGATTGTTATTACAATCCTACTACCACACATTATGCAAATAATGTTAAAAGAGAATGAGTCAGGGAAGGTTTCTCATTTGGACCTTATAAAATGGTCCAGGTGATGAAAAAGGGAAACTTGGTTTCTGAAGCAAGGTTGCTTTTGGAAGAAAATTCTTCTTCCCAAGGGAAAATAGCTTCGGAAGCTAAAGCAGTTAAGAATCAAAAAAACAAAACAATTCCATTAAAACCATCCCAGAAGAAGACTACTGCGGAAGAAAAGCTGGTGAAGGCTTCTTCCAAAAAGAAAGAAGCTTCAGAAGAATGCCATGCTGCAAAAGCCTCAAAAGGCTCATCCTCAATGATCAAGCAAAAGATGGATTGGAAGCTCAAGAAGGATGTTACAGCCCAAAACTCTTCTTCAAAGACATCCATTAAACCCCCATGCTTAACTTTTGGTTCAATTATGTTACTACCATTGGAAGAACCCAAGACCAACAAGGCTTGGGTTTCCAATCAAAACTATTCATCTCATCTTATGTGCAGGGACATCCATATGACAAGAATAACAATATTTGGATTGTGGACAGTGGATGCTCTAGGCACATGAAATGGAATAGATCTCTTCTTCAATAATTTCAACATTATAATAGAGTTCCTGTCCAGTTTGGAGGTGTGGTCGGAGGATATATTTCTGGAAAAGGAAGTATATCCAATGGAAAGTTAAAATTTGACAAAGTTCACTTTGTCAAACAGCTTGAACACAATTTGTTAAGTGTTTCTCAGTTCTATGATCAAAAGCATCAAATTCTTTTCATAGAACTTGAGTGCATTATCCTCAAACCAGGGATGACAATTCCTCTGGAATTGGTGCTTCTTAGATCTCCCTAGAAAAGGGATATGTACAAGCTTGATATGAACAATGCTTCCCCAATGGGTGAAGTATCATACTTTCTTTCCAAAGCTGATGGTGATGAGTCAACACTATGGCATAAACGAATGTGTCATATAAATTTTATGATAGTGAATAAATTGGCTAAAAATAACTTGGTACATGGTTTGCCTAAAAAGGATTTTTTTCTGCAAAAACAACTGTGTTGCATGCCTAAACGAGAAGCAACACAGAGCATCTCATAAATCCAAAGTTGTTAACTCTATCACCACTCCATTATACTTATTGCACATGGATCTATTTGGTCCCACAAGTATAATGAGCATTGGAAAGAAATCACACTGCCTTGTGATTGTTGATGATTTTACAAGATTTACATGGCTATTCTTTTTAAGATCTAAAGATGAAGCTGCTGAAACACTAAAATCTTTTATTCTTAAAATAGAAAATCAAATTGATCACAAGGTTAAGATAATCAAAAGTGATCAAGGGACTGA
>BJCM01179725.1:0-13541 GCA_018326385.1 Flaveria bidentis
AGAGGGGTAATCGTACAACCTTGTTTGTGTGTTTTCAGGTGCAATTGGAAGATGTGAAAGATTAGGAATGGCTAGCTGATTGTCTAGGTTCGATTAATTAGCTTATTATTACAATTTATGGTCCAAACGGCTATGGGTTTAAGATGTTTCGGTTATGCACTTGATTGAGTGGTAACCGATGTTTTGATCTCAATTATTAAGTGCGTTCATGCTCGAATCATGCATACGAACCGATTTGGATCGATTTGGGTTAAAAACACGGACGGTTTTGGTGCTTTAGAGGTTGCCGGCGCCGCACCGGACTTGGCCGGCCGGCGACCGGAAATACGGGGAGAGAGAAAGGGGTGGGGGTTTGGGTTTGATAATTTACACCTTTGGTCCATGTGGTTTTGAACTTTAATATTTTATGTCAAAAGCTTTCATTTGGAGTTTTAAAAGTGGCAAACTTAACCCCTTAACTTTATTACTTTAAGTTTTTAACTTTTACAAGTTTAATAAATTAGTATTATTAGTGTTATACCTTTAATTCGTTATTAACATTATTATTATCATTAATTTTGTTAATGTTGTTATTATTAGTATTATTATTATTACAATTATTATTATTATTATTATTATTATTATTATTATTACTTATCTTTTTCTTGTTATTATTATTATTAAATCATTATTAAGATTGTTATTTAATTATTATGTAATAATTTACATTATCAACTTTCAAGTTAAAGAATTAAAAAATAATAATTTAAAACAATAAGTATAAGTAACCTATAAGATTCATGTATAGCAAAATGTCCTTACAAGAATACAACGGTGTTAACTTTTGGTGTTAACTTTTAGTTAACAAGAAAATACGAGATGTTACAACATCTATGGAAACGAGAATGATAAAATGGAAGAGGATTGCCCCATAATTATGGAGCAAAATAGGAATGGATAGTAAAGGAGAAAATCACGGCTATTAGATGACATGTGGTGTAGTGGACTATCTTGTTAGGGTCGGCTATTGACCATGATATGTAATAGTGGTTACGTATAGTGTGAGGCGCATCATTTGTCTATGTTGATTATTGAATGTATTTGAAATGGAATGTAAGTCATGAGACACTACATGTGTGTCACATTATGTGTTTTTTATATTTATCAGAATCAAGTCTCCAACATATTGTATGTTAAAGTGGGTTTTTTGCTTGTACATGCGTCTTGTGACATGTGGAGCTTTATATTGAGCATTTATGCTATGGAGTAAGAGCTGTAATCTAGATTTTATCCTCCCGGGGCAAAATGTGATTTGGAGTTATGCTTCAAAGTAAATATGTAGTCTGGAGCTTATAGTGTGGAAGGGAGGATGTAATGTGAAGCATGTGCACTCGGTTGAGAGGTGTGATCCAAAATGAGGGATATAGTTGAGGGTACCGTTCAGGATCATGAGATTGACTTAAAACGACCAACAGTTAAACTAATATTGAAAACTAAATATTTTATTAATATAAATATATTATTTTCTTTTTTTAATATTAAAATCCAACCTTAACCCACCTCTGAAAATGTCAAATGTTTTTGGGTGTTCATCTATATAAACTTCTACATTCAAAAACAAACTCTCCCAATGGTTCTTTGTCTAAAAAACGGATGATGTGACGTTTTTAAGGGCTAAAAATACCCTATTGGAGTCTGGAGATGATCTAACTCTAAAATAACCATCTCCTAAAGCGTCTTGTCCGAAACATAAAATTGAGATTGATGCCTTTTATAAAAAAGCAACACTCGTAATACAAGTATTATTTCTGCAAATAAAGTCGTGACATTACTTATGTAATTTTATATAAAACTAACACAAAAGTCTTTTTCCTTTTATATTATAAAGCATTCATTCTTTTGTACTTCTAGTTGCTTTCGCATGTGGTTATTGCTTTGGTAAATTTCATATTATTTTGTTTATAATTAAACTTGATTTTAAATTCTCATTGTTAATTCTTAATAACATTTGATCTTTTCCTAAGAATCATAATAATCTTATTGTTTGAATGCTTCTGATCTGAAAATTAAATATATAAATAGACAAAATAAAATCCTCATGTTCGTTTTTTTGGCTTCTAACTATAGGACAAGTATTAATATATCACGATGATATATGTTCCATGAAATGTCAAGTGGCACGTGGTAGGTTTTTGAGGTCACACATGGTTGGTTTTTGTCTTTTTGATGTTAAAACAAAATCAAATAAAGTACTTTTCACCTAGGCCCCATTACTTTTGTTAGTTTGTTTTATATGCATCACAATTCTTTTTCCTAACAATAAAACATGTTAAAATACGTTTTACTAAAAGAAGTAATAAATCTACTTTGCTATCATATTCATTATGTAAAAGAGTATAAAATATATACTAGTTTGGATGACACACTCACTTATTTAAAATATAAAGAAGAAAACGTTATTAGTATTTACATGTCAACCGGTTATTAAATCCATCACCGTTCTTACTAATTATCATGACAATTCTTAAAAAAATGTTTTCTTCTTTCATATAACTTGCGAAATCCTTTCGCAATTTAATTGGTAATAACTAGTTAGATTGTTTGTTGCCGTTTTCCGGAGTTATGATCTATACGTTGTTGTGGGTAAATTATGTTAATTAATATTTATTAATGGAAGAGTAAATGTTTTAGATGAAACCGTCTTCAAAAACAACTTTAAACATTAATAAACAAAATAAATCAATTTAAATAAAACTATTAAAAGGAGCGAAAAATCGTTAAAAAGGGATATAAAAAATTAAAAGAATATACAAAAAGGCTATGAAATCTTTAAAAAAACAAAAAAACAAAAAACAAAAAGGGAAATTTACCAAAATGGCGTTTGACCAATTAAAATTTACATAATAGCCTTTGACTATATAAAATACCAAAAAGACAACAAATGAGAATTGGCCACGTGGCAAAATATCGCCGGGAGGCGATACGTATACATGATGTATCGCCAAAATAAAGGCCAAGACGATACGCATTCATGATATATCGCCCCCGTCTCACCCAAATTTATAAAAAAATGAAATCTCGCCCCCGTCTCGCCCTAATATGGATAGGTATCGCCATTTCTATAAAAACAAGACGTATGAGAAATTGTATTGCCCATGTCTCGCTTCTTTTAAATCACTTTAAATCATTTTGGCGATACGCATGGATTTATATCGCCCAGTGGTGATATATTAGTTACGTTTGTATATTTTGAAGTCAATACTAGTATGCAAAACCATATTAATCAAATGACCAATATAATAATTTTCCCAAACAAAAAACACAATAAGATTGCTTAAAAGGGGGAGTGGAATCAAACCCGTATGCGGTATGCGTTCCCTCACCCAATGAGCACAAACCAACTTATTCAAGTTCCTTTTTGGTAAAACTAGTAACAATTAATGTTTATAAATCCTAAAAAAATCGAGGCAAACAAATAACAATAAAAGTGGTGTTTGTTTGAAAAATATACGAAGTAATATCAACTGTGAACTGTGAATGAACGGTTCAGCAAATGAAATAATCATCATTTGAAGGAATCTGGATGGGTAGATTTGAAAGTTGCTTACAATTGTTGTTTTCTTTTCCTCAATTTTTTTACGTATGTAACTTCTCTTTAATTCGAGTATGATATTGCTATACTTTTTTTCAAACAAATTGAGTGATATATTTATATTTTTTTTGATTTATTGATATAATATGTCATCTCGAATGCCACGTTACGAGAAACGTAATGTATCATATCATAAAAACTAACACTATGAACAAACAATTACACTAAAATTTTTATTTATAACAAAATCAAAACTTAAGATCAATATTGGTTAAACTATTAGTTAGAATTAATACTAACCATTAGTTAACATCTTGAATTACTAAAATCTAAATTTTATAATTAAAAATATATCCTTTGATATTTCCATTCAAATTTAATAACCAGTAGCTACCGCATCCTTTCTACTTAAAATCTCACATGTTTTTAAAATAATCACATTTGTATCTATTATAATTTAAACACAAACTTTTATTGCAACACAAAACTCATCCCACCAAAATGTTCGTTTAAGTCATTTTCATTTGTCTCGTTTTTCTCATTTTTTCTATGTGACACATCTATGACACATCTATAGCACATCAGTTTTTCTTGTTCTAGTTTTTTGTTTTTAGTTTAATTCTCATTTTATATGATGTTTATGATTGACCCTGTTTTCTTCGAGCAATCCTTGGCTCCATTTGTCTCCCCTTACGTTGTGTTTCTGAGTTTAATAAACGAAAGAAAAGAAAAAAAAATTAAAAGAAAATTAGCGAGAAAAAAGAAACGAAAGAAAAAAAATTAAGGAGAGAAAATAAATAAAGAGAAAGAAAAAGAAGCATTAAAATTTTGTGTTCAAAAGTTCGAAGACAATAGAAAGAAAGTAAGAATTTTATATGTTTTATTTATTTATTTTCATTTACTTTTATTTTAGAAGGAAAATTAGAAGAGAAAAATATTCAAAATTTTCCTTTTGTTTCTATTCATTTCCTTCTTTAAAAAACTCGAAAACATAATTTAATTTTATTTTCTTTAATTTTTCTTCATAAAAAAACTCAAACATGTAATTCTTTTACATTTTCCAATCATTTCGTTTATTTCTCTAAAAATTACAATATTACTGGTACAATATTACTTCCAATACTTCTTGTTTTTGTAACACTGAACTCATCCCCAACATCAGTTTATTGTTCCTCCATCACTTTCTCACACCAAGTGATCTTTACATTTCACCCATTTTCCCCAAATCACCGGAGAAAACTAACCCCCATCGATACACCAATCAACTCTCACTCCGATCTCACACAGATCGTCACCGGAGACATCTTCTACCATCGTTATTCATCACCCAACAGGAGTATAATCACACATTGACGTTGTTATCGAAGAGGAAATGCGTAGCCGGGGATCCAACCACCGGCTATCTTCTTCACGATCAGCATTTCAATGGCGAATTGCATCGCTTATTCTCTCCATGTTTGCCACCATGGCCGCCTTCTTCGTAGCTTGCAGGTAGCTCTTTCAGTATATGTGTGTGTTGTTGATACTAATTTAGTCTAATTTGTTAGTGAATTTGTGTAATTGATTGCATTTGTGGTTGTAGATTGTGGCAGGAGGCGGAGTCTAGGGTTTATCTAGTTAAGGAGCTTGATAGAAGAACTGGTCAGGTAGTACTTCGTTTACTTACAATCTTACACCTAATAGTAATTGTGGCAACAGATTTGTTGTTATTTTGCTTGATTTATAGCCATTTTAAGAATGTTATTCCTATAGTACTGGTGCTTGTTGTAATTGTATTAAAACACAAGATTTCTGCCAAAAAAAATGCAATTGTTTATGTTGGATTATTCGAGTCTAAACGTCTGATTGCATCTTCAGGGAGAGTCTGCAATATCTGTTGATGACACATTGAAAGTTATAGAATGCAGGCAAGTATTTCTATGATTCTGTTTTCATTAGTTATTGTTGCTTGCAGGATCTACTGATCTGCTTTGCCTACTTGTTTACTCTAGATCTAAGGAAAAGTAGTTTTGAACTAGATCATGGGTTGGTTTTTTGGCACAGGGAGAAGCTGAAGAAGATATCTATGCTTCAGAAGGAGCTAGATGAAGCTAAGAAGGAAGGATTCGTTCCAAAGAATCTCGTAGAAACTAAAGGCAATAATGAAAAAAAGAAGCTTCTTGCGGTTGTAGGAATTCTTACAGGATTTGGTCGCAGGCACAACAGAGATGCAATCCGTAAGGCATGGATGCCTACTGGTAGAATTCCCTTTCCTTTTGTGAGTTTCATCTCAACTCTGGTTCCTTTTTAATCAGCCTTCTTCCGAAGTATGCCACTAAACCACACTAAAATCCTAAATTCTAAGTTATTAGTCATTTTAATTTGTATTTAAAATAGAGGGATCTGCACTTGACTTGTGTAGAAATAACATGATAACTGCAGTTTGTGTTGGTTTGTTCTTATATGACCTGATTAGTTGCTCCATTTATGCCTGGTTACAGTCATACCAAGTTGTAGGATTAATTTTCTTACTTTTGTGTTACTTCAGTTGGGAGAAGTGAAAAGACATTAAGAAACGTGATCAATATTCAACATATAAGTTTGTAGTTTGAGAAATGGTATATATGCCTAAAGTTCAACATCAACCTAATGTCACTTAGCATCTGTCCTTGTGCTTTAGGAAAGGGTCTGCTTCTTCACACTACCCTAGATGGATGTCAAGTAGCATTAGGTTGATGTTTAGACGTATGGATCGTTTCTCTTTTCTTAATGTGGATTGTGATGAAACAACTTCAGTGCAGGCGATATGGGTTTTCAAGATATGATATATATTATGTTATTGCTGTTTGTGAATTAAGCTTCTATGATACGTTGGAGTACAATTCATTTGTTACTAGGTTTTGAGTTATATCACAATTTTTTGTGACCTGGATCAACTTCATGCAGGAGCAACTCTAAAAAAGCTGGAAGATGAAAATGGCATAATCATACGATTTGTCATAGGCAGAAGGTACTTCTCTTAGTAATTAACACAAAGAGAAGATGATTTAGAGTCGTATCTAATTTTACATTGACCTATGTATCACAGCTCGAGTCATGGAAACAATTCAGACAGTGACATCAACAACGAGAACAAAAGGACTAATGACTTCCTTATTCTAGTATGTTTATATATCTGGTATTCTTGGTTCTTCATTGACATTGTAAGAACCCTTTTCCCTCATACATCATTACTTTAACAGAATGATCATGTGGAGGCATTAGAAGGACAGCCAATGAAAACTAAGTTGTTCTTTATTGATGCATTACAACACTGGGATGCAGAGTTCTATGTGAAGGTCAACGATGACATCTATCTAAATATTGGTATGTTGTCTAATAAACATTTTGTTATAATTGAAATGTTTATTTCCCTACTTCTTCATTCAATTGCTGTTGATGCTACTTGCATGAATTATCATGATTTATGCAGATGCTCTTGGTGCTATTCTTTCAAACCATGTGAACACACCTCGGGCCTATATTGGGTGTATGAAGTCTGGTGGTGTTTTCTCCAAACCGTGAGTTAGTTAACATCTTTTTTCTATTATTATTTTCATTATCCTGAGCCGAGAGTTTTCCGGAGCAGCTTCTCTATCCCATGGGATTGAGGTGAGGCTCACCCTCATCTCACCCTCATCTCACCCTCCCTATATCCTCATGTAGGAGTTGGACTTTGTTGGGTATATTTGTTTGTTTTGTTTATCTAAAGTTAAATTTCTTAAGTTGTTGCCTTTTGATATTTTGCAGAAGTGACAGATGGTATGAACCTGAGTGGTGGAAATTTGGGGATAAAAAATCGTAAGTTACCAATAAACACTTATTACTGCATGGTGGTGATGTTTTGCTTTTTAGACTGCAATGTTCGCGCATGATTACTGATAAAACTGATCTTGTTTTCACACAGATATTTTCGACATGCTTCTGGAGAAATATTTGCTATATCTCGAGCCCTGGCTCAGTTTATCTCAATAAACAAGTTAGCATCTACTATATACTTTTCTTTTGATAGGCTTGTTTTTGTATCATCTGTTGTGATTTTTTTATGATCAGTAATTACAATTAGATGACTTTAGCTGTCTTGATCTCTGCTTGCTAGATCAATACTTCGTGCATATGCTCATGATGATGTCAGTGCTGGTTCATGGTTCATTGGCCTTGATGTGAAGCATATTGATGAAGGGAAGTTTTGTTGCTCATCTTGGTCTTCAGGTTGTTCATCTATTACACATTTAACTTTATGCATTGGTCAATTTTGGTAAATTAAAATATAGATAAAAATATAAAAATGTCAAATGGGTTGAAATTCATCCAAAGTACAGGTTTCGAGCATAAGACTCTTAAAGCCTTTATTCCAAAACTTGACTGATACCCAATCACACTGATTGTTATATTAAATAATTTTGGGCCAACACAACGCATTTTGATCCGTTACCCGGTCCGCTTGCATCAACAATTTCGCCTTTCTAGTTTAAATGGTTTATAACATTATGCTGCCAAATTTAACGAATGATATTATTAAGAGTAGTGAAAGTGATCTGAATGTACTCAAATCGTTGAATCAAGTAAATATTTGACCATTTTTCATTGCAATCTATAAAGAATTTTGATTGTGTTTTTATATATCCTTACAAGTACTCGTAAATGTTATTATATCCAGGTGCTATATGCGCGGCTTCTTGAGGAGTTCAGGATACATTTCTTTGTCATGATTGAGTTTGAGTTATGCATCATTCACAAGTTATTTCTGCTTCATTGAAAAATATATATCGTGCAAGTGTGCTAGGATGTTTGACATAGACGAGATTTATGTAAAATAACAATACCATTTATAGGTTTGCGTAGTTTCATCTCTTTGAATCAAGTGTAATTTGAATTGCTAGAAATACCTTAATACTCTCAAAGACCACCGACGCATTTTCGATGTACTGTTTGTGGATGAGAAAACTCCATAATTAAGCATGCTTGTGTTTAGGTGGGAGGGGGGTGTTTCAAGATGGGTAACAAAATTTCCTTCTGAGCAATAACAACAAATATTTGAGCTTCTACTCAGTGAACGAACAACATTAGTTGGTATGTGATGTTGTATGTTCGTTATGGATCATCCGTTACGTAAGTTAGAAATCTGTTGGATAAATCAATATGATACTTATGTGGTATTCTAGCAAAACGATTGCAACATAAATTGATAGAAATTTAATTATTAATAAAGAAAAAGCATGACGTCAGTTAACCAGTTTTCTAGTTGCTGGATCCTCACAGTCAGGTAGTAACCTTTTGAAAAGGGAATTAGAAACCATAAACCAAGTGTTGGTGGTTGAGATGTTGGTAAAATTTCACAAGAAATGAACTTCAAAATCACAAGAAACACATCATCCCATTAATGCAAAAGTACATATTCACATTTCCAACTTCTTTTGTCATTCCAATGTTTTTTCATCTTTTTATTACGTTTTCAGTTGTGTATCAACAACCTTCAAAATCTTCTTCTTGAGAGAGTGCGCTCGCGTGTGAACAAGAGATGAGTTCTTCGTTAGAAGGAGATAAGGATACAGAAGCTGCAGTTAGAATCACAAAAGATAAAAATGGTGTTGGTCTTATCACTCTTCAAAATCCTAGAGGTTTTTCGACAAAGGTTATTGTTTATATTTATATTTATCCACCTTTTGTTTTCTCCTCGCACTAAACAACAATCATACATCAGAGTTCAGACGAAAAAAAAAATGTGAAATAACCTTAACAAAAAAAAATGTTTTGTGACGTAGGTCAGTTTACATGGAGGTCAAGTTCTTTCTTGGAAAAACGACCGTGGCGAGGAATTACTGTTTAGAAGTAGTAAGGTGACTTATTAATTGATTAATTTCCCTTTCTTTCTCATTTATTTAGCTATTTGGATAAAAAAATACTACAACATAATCAATCATTTTATAAAATTTCAATAAACAGACATTTAAATAACATTCTAAAACGTGTAGGCAAATTCCAAACCACCTGCACCGGTGAGAGCAGGAATCCCCATTTGCTTTCCACAGGTATTTTATGGTTGATCTTATTCCTTTTTTTATATTTTAATTTTTATTAAAATAGTTTAAAACTATGTTAAGGTGAATTTCATCCAAGCTTTAAATTATTTTAACAAAAATTAAATTATAAATATTTGTCACTATTTATATTACTATGTTGTGACACAAAAACATGATAGTCACTAACTAAAATAAAACTATTGTAAAAGCAATGAGTTATGTCACTAAAGAGCCTGCACAAATGTAGATGAATACCACAAAGTAATGATAAAACATAGAAACAAATTAACTAAAACATTATACACTATATTAAAAACTAACTTAATAATGGAATTCGTTGTTTTAGTTTTTGGCCATAAAGGTAGGTTTGTTTTTGTTTTTTATTTAATTTGATTTTTGATGAAATGTTATTTGTGGTTTCTCTATTTTCCTATAAATAAAATATATAACAACACTTGGTTTTATTGTAATTATATAAAATTCATTACTTTTAGCTCATTTAGTTAAATTATTATTCAAGCATAATTATCATGACGAACCAAACCAATTATGGCGAAAACATCGTCATTGACATAATTTTTTATTTGAACCAGTTTCAATGATAGTTGTTATGGTTTTTGATAAGACGAAAAGATAACGACCAAACTTACGCTTCGTAGTTAACGGGAGAAACAGTTAACTCCCCCCCATAGGGCGGGTAGAAAACCTAGTATCTATTATGTTAGAAGTTAAATCAAGAAACAGAAAAACAAATTAGTAGTGTACATGTAAACACTCTATATGTTTGAAGTTTGGAAATCGCGGTTCACTTGAGCAACATGGATTCGCCCGAAACAAGATATGGGAAATCGACCGCAACCCTCCTCGTCTTCATCATAACGATTGTGACGGAAAAGCGTTCGTAGACTTGCTCCTTAAACCATCAGAAGAAGACATGAGAGTTTGGCCTCATAGGTGACATTGTTTTGTCCTTTTGATATCTAACATGTTGGCTATATTTCGGACTAAGTGTACATTATTAATGTTTTTATGTTTTTTTTATGTCAGTTTTGAGTTTCGACTGCGAGTACTACTGACTTTTGATGGGACTTTAAAGCTAATATCGCGCATTCGAAACATCGGTTGCAAGGCGTTTAGTTTCTCGATCGCATACCACACATATTTTTTGGTGTCGGATATCAGTGAAGTTAGAGTAGAAGGCTTGGAAACACTTGATTATCTTGACAATTTACACCATAAAAAGCGGTTTACGGAGCAAGGAGATGCTCTCACCTTTGAAACTGAGGTTAAAACTCTTTTCTAGTATATTATAATATTTAATTTGTACTCCAAAAAGTCATTTACATATCATAATGCATGACTTTTGCGACGATATAATAACATATTAAGTTGTCATTATGTTATGTGAAGTATCATTTATGGTGTACACATAGTCACACTTTTTGTTGTTGCTTGTAGATCTCAATTTTACTCTAGATCCGCACTAACATAACAAAGAGTTAAACTTTAAAACGTAATGTTTTCAGAAACAGACCGGTAATTGAAGTGGTCGTTTTACTATTCAAGTCGGTTTGGTTATAAATATTTTAAGAACCAGTTGACGTAATAATAAATTTGTTTAGTCTGATTGCAAAAACACTAAGTCACGAAAAATCATAACGTATAGAAAACCACACAGGTTTGATTCTAGTTATAGTTCCTTTCATCGGTCCAGATGTGATAACATTAATAAAACACTGCCAATAAATCATTATGCATATAAAGCGTATGCGTTTGTCTAGTGAACAACTATTTTGTGACATAGCTAGAAGACCATAAACACAACAAAGATGTCTAACCAACTATATAATGATTCAGATAGATCGAATCTACATTAGTTCACCTCATATGATTGGGGTGTTTGATCATGAAAAGAAGCGGACTTTCCTTATACGAAAGGAAGGTCTTCCTGATGCAGGTAAAGCAGTCGGTCATTTTTTGTATAACTATTTATCGAATATCTTAGATTTTTGTTTTTTTAACATGATTGTAATTTTACACAGTGGTTTGGAACCCGTGGGAGAAGAAAGCAAAAGCGATAACAGATATGGGTGACGAAGAGTATCGACATACGATATGTGTAGATGGAGCCGCGGTGGAGAAGCCGATCACATTAAAACCTGGAGAGGAATGGACGGGTCGTTTAGAGCTATCCGCGCTTCCTTCACTTTGAAAATAATAATGAAGTTTAGAGACAAATTTATTTATTTCACTTTAAATTTTTACTGAATAAAGATGTAGAATTGAACGTTTAGATAGAATGGTACAAACGAAAATCACTCTTAACATACAAAAATGAAATACAATATGTATTTACAAATATTAACAAGTGTACATGTTAATGCTACAACTGTTATAAAAGGCACGGATGTTGATATGCTACAACATTTACGTTTAGATATGTGTTTTCTCTTTTATTTCACCACATACTATACTCACACCATTAAACTTGAATGAAAAGACAAACAGGAAAAAATAATAACAATAGTAATTTTATGTTAATAAAAAAGATTCTAGTTTGTATATTTAATAAAAACATTAAATTAACTACCGAAAACAATTACCTATTACATGTAAATATGAAAGTTATGAGTTCAATTCTAACTCTGAGCAAAATAAAACGATGTGTTTTTAAAGCAATAAGTTTATTCCTGAGTTGGTTGGATGAATTCCCGGTTAAAATATGGATATATAAAGCCCAATTAGAATAACACGTAACGTGTAGGACTTGTTAATGTTTAGAAAGGAAGAAACAGCTTTGTTCCGTTTTCAAGGAACCAATTATGTTGCATTTTTTTTAAATTTAAAAAAAAATGTACGGAAGCCACTCTTTTATCAGAGCCAGGTTTCGATCCTGGGACCTGTGGGTTATGGGCCCACCACGCTTCCGCTGCGCCACTCTGATTGTTGCTTATTAATGCTTCCGTTTTGTTATATATTTCATAACCAATGTCTAAAATGCAAACAGAATCTTATCAGATTGGTGATAAATAATTAAATTAAAATAAATATAGTAAAAAAGTAACCGAGGATCCCAATGATATATTTTAATATACTAGTTTGAAATACCCGGGCGTTGTGGTGGTACGGTTGTTTTATGATTTTTTGGGAATTAGATTTTAGTCAGTATCGGCTTGGTACGTTATGACGTAAATTAAAAAAACAAAATATAATTATTGAAAAAATTGAATAAAAGAAAACAATTACGTATATTACAAAAGTCTTTAAGACATTATATTATCCCAACAAGAATAGTGAAAGCATGGGTGATATTTATAGTCGGAAATCACTTATTACCTAGATTTTACAGGGGTTTATTTTATGAATGTAGGTTAGAATTTTATGATCATCGGAGTCAGCTTTTGGTGATGATTTGCATATACCGAAGAAAAGTTTATGGAGAAATTATCACCACAAATTACCATTTTGATTGTTATTGAGTTTTTAATAACTGATAAAGGAAAGGGGAAAAGGGATTAGTGCTCAATCACAATATATAAACGACATTGAAATTAAATGACGATTTTGTTTGACCACGTGTATATGTTTTAGCATTTGTATTATAAGCAATCATATATTATACTTTATTGTAAGGGCATAAATAAAATAAAATAATTATTTTTTTGAAATTTAAGCATTACTTTTTATATGGATATCTTAATCTATATGTAAAATTATTATTCTATCATCCTTTCACTTTTATTATAAAAGATATAGATAAATATTAAAATTATTAAACTTATAATAATATGCCTCTAGAAAAATATTAGTATTATAGTTATTATAAATATAAAGATTTATATAAATTATATACTTGAATTTTTAAATAAAATAATATACTTAATTAAAATATTATTTAGTTATAAAAATATAATTAGTAAATATAAATT
>BJCM01179809.1:0-12640 GCA_018326385.1 Flaveria bidentis
AGATAAAAACTTGCTTCTGCTTGGAGTCAAAAGTAGCTTTGATCTCTTGAGCCTTCCTTGCTTTTCTTTTGCTCTTCCAGATCAAGTTCTTTCTCATTGACTTGGTCATCACAGTCTTCTTCTTCTCCTCAGAAGGATAGTGGCCCTTCTTAGAATCCTCCTCTTCACTCTTCTTAGAGGAATTCTTCACTATCACTTCTTCATCCTCTTCACTCAAAGGATCTATGAGAGGAAGCTCATCTTTAGAACTTCCACACCTAGGAGATCTTATTGACAAGATTGTGTGTGGAGGAGCTATCTTATTTGATCCTAGTACCTATTTGTTTTGATAGCAGACCTTGTTGTGTAGGGATGAGGATATCATGTTCTTGAAGGTTTCTTCTTCAAGAACACACTTTTCTGCACTGGCTTTGCTGATCACAAGCTTAGCCTGGCACTCAGTTAGCTTGGTTATGAGATCCTTGATCTGAGTCCTAAAATCTGTATGCTCATGTTTTAGAACTAAAATGGTTTTCTCTAAGTCCTCAATCTTCAGTTTATAATCATTTTTAGACTTTGTAAAATCAGCTTTTAAAATGTTTAAGGATTCAAGATCAGATCTCATCTCCAAATTATAGGACCTGTATCCATTAACTTTAGCAATGAATTCAGGGATACAGAGATGTTCTAATACCTTGGCTTCATATGATCTGCCATCAGTGCTTGGTTTAGAGAAGCATCTTCCACCTGAAAGCTCCAGTCAAAGCCTCCTTCTTCAACAGCAATAGCAGCCTGCTGCTTTGGCTTCTCATTCTAGGGAGCCTTGTTAGTGTAGTTGGGTCTGGACTGTGCTTCACCACCATTTGTTTTAGGTGCCTTACACTCCCTGGCAAAGTGGCCCATCAAGTTACAGCTGTAACACATGACTTTGCCTTTGTCCAAGCCAAACTTTCCACTGGTTACATTGCTTGGAAACTTTCTTCTTGTCCGCTTGTAGAACTTCTTGGCTCTGTGAGTGAGAAGAGCCATCTGCTGGACTATCTCCATGTATTCCAGATCATTTGGATGGATACAGTCCAGGTCTTCAAGGGTGAAAAGAAAGCTGCCATAACTTTCATCAGAAGACACAAAAGCTTGAGAGGAAATTGTCTCTTGGAATGGGCTTCCTTGAGTGTAGTTCTCCCTTGGCGTCTCTGGGAAGGTGATGAAAGGACCCTTTTGTGAGTTGTCAAGGTAGCATATGAGATGATTGGGGTTCTATGCTATCCCTTTCAACCACATGCAGGGCTGAACCCATTTGATTGTTGGAGTTGCCAGATGAACCTTGCATGTTCATCTCCATCTGGTAGCCATTGAGAATCCCATATAACTTTGTCAGAGTAAGAGTTTTGAGATTTTCAGTCCTCTTGATCACCACAGAGTAGTGTGTTCACTGCCTAGGAAGTGAGGTCCACTGCCTAGGAAGTGAGGACATGAACTTCCTTATAACGTCCCTATTCTCAAGAGGAACTCCTCCATCCACAAGGGTATCCACTATCTCAACATACCTGAAGTATTGCTGAGTCATGGTTTCACCTGTTTTAATGGTGAAGTTTTCAAACTACTGCTTTAGGAGATCCTTCTTGTTCTCCTTGGCTTCAGAAGAACCCTCATACATCAGTTTCAGTGCATCCCACAACTGCTTAGCTATTTTGCACTTCTTGAAACTTTTGTACATAGAGTTTGGAAGAGCAGTCTGAAGGGATGTCATGGCTTTTCTATCAATCTCAACTCTGTTCCTATCTTCATCAGAGTAGTTAGCCACATCTTTGGGGATCATACCAGCACCAGTAGCAGAAGGGGTGCTAGGTATAAAAGGTCCATTTTCAACAGACTCCCATATTCTTGAGTCTAGAGACCCGATGAAACCTTCCATTCTCAGGCACCAGGTATCAAAGTCATCAAGAGTGATTAGTGGGGACTTATTCATGGTTCTAGTTTCCATATCAGTCTTGGAAATGGCTACCATTTGAAAAGTTTAGTATTTGTGTGTGAGAGGGATCTTAAGATGGTAGCATCTTATATCAAGAGCTTGGAAAGCTCTGATACCAAATGCAGGACTAGTGAAGGGGGTCACTTACAATACAACAACACAAAAAGGAGATTAATCAAACTTAATGAAACAGTGAACTGGATTAATCACAAGTAAAGATACTAAGAACACAAGTAATGTAAGAGACAGAACACAAGAGCACAAGTATATGGTTTTTAAGAATGAAGTATATTGCTTTCTCTATGTTCTATTACAAGTGTTACAAAGCATAAAGGAAAGATACAAGAACATGAGATACTTATATTACATCCTACAGCCAGCCGTACTATGAAAGCTAGTTGGATACAACTGATTAGACATAAACAAAATCATATGTAGAGTCAAAAGGCAGATTGCCTTTTGACTAGTGACTATGACATGCCATAGCTCACATCATTATCTATTACAAAAAGGATAAAGTACAGAAGTAGAACGTTACAAACTTAAGACCTCAATGTACAGTTACCAAAAGCATGGACCTTTTCACCAACTCATGCAAGTTGGTGACTTTATATAGATGCGGCAGATTGGTGTCCAGCTTTATGGAAAAGTACATCAGATAAAGCATGTTACTAAAAGTTTTCGGAAGAAATCTGTCTTCAAGTGTTGAGGCTTCGGAAGACTTTGTCTCTGAAGCTTCGGAAGACTTCATCTTTTGCTTTGGAAGATATCGGTCTTGGCTTTAGAAGATTTTACACTTAGAGTATTTTCTGTTATATGTGTAAAACTTCCTGAGCATTCTTCTTCAATGCACTTGTGCAGCATGTAGGATAGACTTTAGATGTTTGGGTTGCATCACCCTCTTCATAAATTCTCTACACGGATACACTTTAATACCAGCTAGAATCCTCTAACTAAAGCAAATACTACAAAGCTATAGTTTAAGGTATCTTAGTTAGTGTCTTATCTTTGATAAGGTAGTCATGACATGTCCATGACTTACCTTTTGTCAGCAACTAAAGTTGGCAACTATGCTATCTACTAAAGGTAGACAATGGAATAAAGTATGGTCAACTACATGGCTTTTGAGAAAGCGCCATGCAGCATATCAAGGTCTGCAGCAGAGTGTTAGAGACACCATACTTATGTCCACTGGTTCATAGCATTGCCTTCCGAAGGGTAGTTGGCTTTGGAAGAACAAGTTCTTCAGATGCCACTTATACTTTGGAAGAGGCTACTTCTTTCGAGGCTTGAGGACTTATTCTTTTCTTCATACTTTGGAAGTTGTCTTCTAATATTTTCTTCTTAAACTTGATCTTTGGAAGTGAGTACGTTGATTTCAGAAGCAGAGTTTGTCTTCGGAAGTTGATCTTTCACTTTGTCTTCGGAAGAACTCTACATCCTTCAAAAGTTCCACACTTAGCTTCGGAAGCCTTTGTAGGTTGCACCAAAATTTTTTCTGAGTGATTTGGTTTTGGTTGCACCTGCCTTCTTGATCCAACAAACTCCTCCTAGGCTGATGCTTCCCAGATGTGGTGCTGAGAAGTTTGTACAAATCATTAGTTGACAGGAGCTCCAGTTTGTCACCCTGAATGATATGCACCCTCTGTTGGGTCCCTATGAATAGAGTTATTTGATGAGAGTTGTAGTCATACTCCAATCTAACTATAGGTTCCAATTCAGGATCTTCCACCATCTCTAGAAAGGTTGTGCCTTTTGAGGTTGATCTTTCCGTGTCTTCCTTCTCTTTTAGTTTCAACTCCTCTTCAATCTCTGCTCATGTGGTTAACTCAGTAAGATGAAGACTGCTGAGTAGATTTCTAATGTGGATAGCAGTTTCGGAGTTGGAGGGGTTTGAGAATGGATTTTCTGCGAACTCAGCAATGTCAAACTTGCTAGAGTGTAACATAGATGAGGCATTCAACCTGTTGCTTTCACCATTCTCTCTTTCCACAACAAAGTTGTGAGAGGCATCATTAAACCTCCACTTGACGATTTTCTTTCTAGGAACAAGAGGCTGACTAGGAATCTTGTCTCCTTTCTTTGTGTCCAGTAGAGTCACAATTTTTCTTCTCAGTTTCTTCTCTTTATCATTTAAGGAGTCAGAGTTGAGACCAAGAAGTTTAGTAGCATGGTCCAGTGTTCCTCTGGGCAGATCAAGAAACTAATCTATTATAAAGGAACATGAAGATCCATCAACATATGACAGTTTGACAGAGTCTTCTTCACAAGAGATGTCGCTCAAGGTTGTGTAGTTTGAGAGCTTTGTCTTGATTGTCTTGAATTCTTTCAAGGAGAGATGTTTGGAAGGCTAAGGGGATGGTTGGGAAGTTTGTGGTGTAGTGTTTCTGGAGAGTGTTTTGGGTTGAAGGATGGGTAGATTAGGTAGTTGAGGTGAGGAAGCAGGTAAGGATAATGGTGTGGGTTCAGGTGTGTAGGGTTCGGTATTGATGGTGAATAGAAAGGGAATTGGCTCAGGCTGGGGTTGAGTGGTTGGTTTGAATGTCATCCCATGTACCCTTCTATACATCTCTTTCTTTTTGCCCCAACGAATGTCAGCCTTGATTTCAATGACAATTCGTTGGAGTGTCTTTTCAGACATGGGTCCTACCTACCTGCAAGAGAAGCCGTGAGCTCTAAGATAAACTTTCATCTAGGCTTTCTCACCTATCTTCTTGGTCGCAGTGACCCTTGCTTCTTCTTCTTTCTTCTTCTTCTCCCTCAACTTCTCTCTTTCAGCTTTCTTTCTCTCTTTCTCCAGTTGATCCTTCTCTTTGTTGAAGAGCCATAGGATCGTATCGTCATTGTGTGGAGATAGTTCTTGAAGAGAGAATCCTCGGGAGGTTAGGAAAGCTATATTTTCCCTCTGGAGCTGCATGTCAGCTTCCCTCTGTTCTCTTTCTTTTTCTTCCTCTAAGGCCAATTGTGCTACATCCTTCTGTTGTTCATTCTGTGCCTGGTTGCCTTTTCCAATTTCACTAACTCCTCTAATTGTAGCAGGAGTATGTCTTCATTGGCAGCTCCAAGCTTGATAAGCTAATGAATGATTTCTATTATTTTCTTGTTATTGATTGCCTCCTGGTTGGCTACAACTGCTTTGGAACTGGCAGCTAACAGTTTTCCAGTTGGAAGTCTACCTTTTCTTCTATGCTTTGCAATCTTCTCCTCCTCCTGAAGCTCTTCCACGATCATTTTCTTCTTTCCTTTAACATCTTTTGAAGTGCTTGACTTTGGTGGTTCTTGGAGAGAGGATTCAGATTGTGAGAGAGGTAGTGAAGGTGTTTGGGTTAGAGGTTGATTGAGAAAGTCCTCACTATTCACCTTAGATGCCAGTTCTAGAATTGCATCTATGATGATAAGTTCCTTGGACAGTGAGAACAATCCTTTCGCAGCTTCCATTTCAAATTCGGAAGACTCATCTTGTTCTTCTGAGGCTTTGACTTCAGCTTCGGAAGTTTGAAGGAGTGCAGTTTCTGTCCCAACTATTTTAGTTGCTGGGCCATTAGTGCTCATTTCCCCTTCGAATTGAATCTAGGTTCTATTTGGACCTTAGATTGACCAACTTCTTCCACAGTGGTAGAAGGTGCACTGATCCTCTGAAGCTCTTCAGCTCCAAATTACATCATAGCTGCATCAGGGTTTGGCTGATCTAGAGAGGATCTCAGTAGGAACTTAGAGAAGAACCTATAAAGATCTTTGAGCATCCTTGGGTCAATTTGTAGTCCAACTTGGGATGGCTCAAAAAAGGTACTTGTAATGGGAGCCGAAAATTTAGAAGTTGAAGTTTGGCTTAGTGGTTCGTCATGTGTTTGTCTCTGAACACTCTCCCCCTTTTTGGTAGCATCATCTTGAGAGCTAGATGAGCTAGAGGAAGAGGTCAAGGAGAATAGAATGGGTACATGCCTAACAGATCTCTCAATTTGTTTCTCTGCTAGTTGAGCCTTGAGATTGTCAATCTCAAGTTGCTAAGTGGCGAACCTATCTTCTAAAGTCCTGACCTTAGATTCATGGTCTGAGACTTTAGAAAGTAGGTCTTATTTGGTGAGTCGTAGTCTACCCTCATCTTCTTTTGAAGAATCACGGGGAGATGAGGTAACATACCTAGTATGTTCAGCCTCACCTCCAAATGTGTTTTCTTGGCACTATGGTTTCCCATGCATTGTGATGTCTCTTTCAGAGTCATCAAAATGATGGTTACCACACCTCAGTAAAGGTTTGCTGATGGGGACTAGAGATAAGAGGTCTCTCTAGGCTCTGTTGATCGTTAAGAGGGTGTTGTAGATCAACTTCATTGCCATGAAGAGACGTAATCTCTTCATCAGTTTTGAAAAGAAGGTCAGTGAAAGATAAAGAGGTTTAACCTACTGACCCGGGACCTTGATCAATGTCTACAGGCATTGAGCCTATGGTGGGGCTCTCCCTTTTTGGTTGCTCAGAGGAGTATAGATACTCACCCTGAACCTATGATAGGGCATTGAGCCTATAGTGAACTTGGAATAGGTCTGGGCAACTCAAATAATTGGGTATCTTCTGAATTTCCTTGCATACATGTTCTAGCTGAAGCATTCTCACAAGATGGTTTAGAATAGTTTGGAAACAATTCTAAATCAAAGATATGATCAGGTCCATTCCCCCTAACACAAGGAGTGTGCTCACTAACAACTATGTTGGATGATTCCTCAAATTGTTGATTCTTGATGTTGTATACTCTATAAGCTTTAGAGCTAGAAAAGCATCCAACAAAGATAGCATCATCCGACTTTTCAGCAAATTTTTCCAAATTGTCCTTTATGTTAAGTATGGTACACCTTTTGTCAAAGGACCTCAGAAAGCCAATGAACGGTGGCCTCTTGTTCCATAGCCCATAAGGGGTTTTTCCATGTGGCTTAACTACAAGAACTTTGTTTTGCACATTGTAAGGGTAATCTTACAAAACAGTTGAATAGAGATTTGATCATTTTCATTGTAAGGGTAATCTTACAAAACCCTAATCATTTATCATTGTTGAAAGTAACCTTTGTAAGCAGTTTATTCATAGAAATATCAGTGTGCTTTATTATTATTGGTTTTATTGATTCTCATTGTTCTTACTTTGATTCATTTGTCATTGCTCTTAATCTTCTTCATATTTGTTATCTATTGTTTGTATTTCATATTGAATAGTTCAACATCGCATTTGTACTGCAAATCAATCAAATGGACCAACAATATGATATCAGAGCCTTAGTGCTCATGATTTGTTGAGTTCTTGTTTGTTTTTGTTCAATATCAAGTTTTCATCAAATTCAGATCAAATTCGAGTGTATTTGATATGGAATTTTCTTGAATTTTGTTTGTTTTTGGTTGGGGAAACTTTGTTAATCATCAGATCTCAAATCCATTGAGTTTTTAATGATTTCAGATTGATTTTGCATTGAAAAAGCTTTTCAGCTTGTTGGTACATTTGATCAATTTGTAGTAGAAATGAGTTGCTGACCCACAATAGACAAGATGAACAATGAAGATTAAGAACAATAATATTTCAATCAAAGTAAGACAATGATGATTAATACATTTAATAACACCAAAGCACAATGATATTTCTGTGAAATTACCGCTTACAAAGATGACTTGCAACAAGGATAAATGATTAGGGCTTTGCAAGATTAGCTGACAATGATAATGATCAAAACTATATATAGCAGTCTTAGTTTCGCCCGACGGAAATAACAGTTTCGTCGAGCGAACATAACAACTGACTGTAAGAGAAACTATAGTTTCGCTCACAGTTTCGTTGGACTGCAAAACTTCATAAAGCTAATTACATACAAAAGAAAACTAACATAAGACCTATTACAAGCAAAAATAAACATTCTAACATAAGGTGAGTCCAACCTATTTATGACCTTCATAGCTTCTTCCAGCGAAACTACATATTCATCCAGCGAAACTGTCCATTTCTTCAGCGATACTACTTGTGTTATCCTCTTTGAAGTTGTTCACTATGGTCCTGCGAAACTAGTTTCATTGAACAAAAGTTCAACAGTGCTTGTGGGTGATTTACAAGCGAAATTGTTGCCGAAAATACTATTGAACAAAAGTTCAAGCTTGTTTGTGTGAAATTGTCGACGAAACTAAGTTGTTTCAGGCATTTGGCTAATGAAACTATTGCCGAAATTGCCTGTGAAACTATGGCAACCCAGGGAAACTAGTTTTCTCTGCAAAATTGTCTACAAATCTACTATATTTTTTGTGAAATTACTTCTTCCCCAGTGAAACTAGTATGTCAAAGATGACTTCCCTTACCCTTGCTCACTTTGAAAGTGTAGCACCCAACAAACCTCCAAGACTCATAAACGGGGATAACTTCGAGGATTGGAAGAGATATCTCAAAGCATTTTTCTTCTACACTAACCACAATCAATGGGAATCTATCATTTCTGGTCCTCACATACCAACTGTCACTGTTGGTGATGTTTCCCAAAACAAGGACCCATCCACATTCATCGAGAAGGATTTGAAGCTGATTGATCAAGACCAGAAACCTTTTGGTGCATTGACTCTTTGTCTTGCACCAGACATCTACAATTGATTCGCTGAGCATAAGAATGCTAAGTCTCTCTTCGATGCTCTGTGTGAGTTCTATGTCGGTAACGATGACCTGGTGAAAGATAAGGGTATTCAAGCTGAGAAGGAATTTAACTCCTTTGTGGGATGCAAGAACGAGTGTCTCATAGATCTCACTAAACGTTTTCTAACTATATCAGGCACACTGAAGAAATACGATGAAAAACTTTCAAATAGTGAGCAAGTCAATAGATTGCTAGACTCTCTCCCACCTCAATGGTGTCTACATGTGAGAATACTAAAACAAGAAAGAGGCTTCACTGATTACAAGCTTATGGACATCATCAATAAGCTTAAATCCTTCAAGTTAGACATCTAAAGAATGGAATTCAACCAAACCATGATGCCTACATCTGGTTTCACTCAAAATGTTGCATTATTGTCTTCCGCTGCAAGCTCTCTTATGTACACATCTCGTCAAGGAGGAGTGAATACTGGTGATTATTCTAGAGGTTATTTTAATGTTGGGAGAGATTAAGCTAATTCAAAAGCAAATGTTGAAACTTCTGTTCCATCTGAGACAATGGCTCTTTTTGGTATGATTGTTCAGAGCTATGAATCCTTAGTGGCAGGGGAGTTGAAAGGAAAAGGGATGAAGATTGAGGATATGTATCAGGTGGACCTTGATGATCTGGAAGATACTCACATTCAATGGCAAATGGCAATGTTGACACTTAGAGCCTGGAGATTCATGGAGTGCACTGGATGAAAGAATATCGGAGGTCAAAGCTCTAACTCCAAACTAGTATTTGATAAGTGTCAACGAATTTACAGTCCGTCCCCATTAACCACTCGGGCATCGACCCAACGCCTAATTCATTTTAGATGTTCCATAATCAACTTCCTTTCGTCTCCCAGACAGATTTGACAAATACATATCACTTGATCTAAAATCCAAAGTCCCACTGAGTAGACTATTAGAAGGACTTGACAAATATGGATCACTTGATAGAAAATCCCACTCCCAGTCTTGAGTCTTGGTACACCCCTAGAGGGACTTGAACCCTCGTTTTCTCCGTGAAAGAGAGAGCCGAGGTGTTTTGATCGCAAACAGTTGGGACATTTCAAACGTGAAATGAGTCACAAGAAAGAGACAACTTTAATTACTAATATTGATTGGAGTGCTGAAGTTGAAGAGAGAAGGATGAAATTAATCAAGCGTTGGTGGCTGAGATTGTGAAAGGAAAGGGGAAGGTGAACTGTGAGGATGAATTTGATCCATTTAAATAAATTAGAGATGAAGCTGAGTTGTCTGTGAAGGTAAAGGAAAATGAGAGGGTGAAAGAAGGTATATCTAAGGAATTGAGGAAGGAAGGAAGTCAACCCACTGAGCAAGGAAAAGAAAAAGATAATCCTGCTATCACTGTTGAGGAAAGCAAGTCGAGTACTCTGGTGTGCCAATGTGAGAAGGCCTTAGCAACAGAAAAGGTGGTGATTGGACTTCCGTATGAGGTAATTCAGGATATGTGTTCTTCTGCTTCTAAAATCAGGTTATTTGGAGTTTACAAACCTAATTGTTTATTAATTGATAATGAGAAAATTTTAAAACGAATTAATGAGGAACATAAAATAAACGAGTCTAAATATTTTGTTAAATTAAACGAGGCATTAAAAGAGAATGATCACCTAAAACAAATAGTTTTGGAAAGAAATGTTGAGATTAATACTTTGACTGAAAGGGTTGCACTTGCTGAATTTGAAACAAGCATGCTAAATCAATATTTTAGATTCATTGAGCTTGGATCTTAGGATTCATCATGTTTAGATCAAGAAATCAAAATTAAGTTGCGTGGACGTGTGTGAATCAAAGAACAAAGAGATGGATAATAATAATATTATGATTTCATTGATGTTGATAAACATGTTACAATGAGAATCATGGATGGCTGGTGAAATCAAGCCCACCCAAAGGAGAGGATTTCTCCTTAGGTGTTGATTCACACCATGAGAAACATACACACAAAAGCCATACTTGCAAAAATACACTAGTGGGTCTATTTATAATATTATTACAACATGACCTAATTTTGAATTTTCTAATTGTCTTGATCTTGACTTTGTCATGATGAATTGTCTTGTATTGTTGTTTTTATAGTAATCAACTTGGTCTCTGAACTTGGATAATGAGATCTTCAGTTGGCTGTAATTATGATTGGATAAGCTTTAGTTTATTCTATTATTGAATCCCAACAATACTCCCCCTAAACTGATGCTTGCCAAACCTTGAATTTGAAGATCTTCTCTGTCACATGTCTTCTTGATCAATTGATGTTCTGGCACAATTCATTGATGTTCTTCCCCTCAAATTAAGCTCCTCCTAATATATTTCTGACAAAGGTTAAAATCTCTTGAGAATACTTCTTGGTATTGGATATGGGTTGTATCACTCTTGGATTACAGTTCATATCACAACTCAAGGATTAGTATGTATTAGACATATGGTGAGCTTTGAACTTCAATAAACTGCATCAGGAACATGAACCATTGTTGAACACACTTCCACTCTTTTGAAATAACTTGATAAATGACATTCTGCAAATAATGAGTACTTTCTTGATTAAAGTCCCGCGAACTGTCCGCTCAATAGTCAGACACGGGTGCAAAACATCATAAAAAATGTAAGCTCAAGTACTTCAAAAAAGGCATTTGACAGTTGTAAAAGTCCCTGGATGAATCTGTGAAAAAGTGACAAAAGTTGATTTCTATACTCTTTTTTTTTTCATGATCTAAAATGGATGTGCTTGGTTGCAATCATCCACGTTCATGTTTTTCTTTTCTTTTAAAAGTCATGTTCATCAGCTGTTCATAAGCATTTCTTGCAACACATCCATATTTCTTTGCTAACTCATCCGCATTTCTTTGCAAAGCATCCACAATTGTTTGCAAGGCATCCATATTTCATCCGCAATTTCTTTTCAATGATCCGCATTTGTGCTTAAAGTACCCACATTTGTTTACAAGTCAACCACATTTGTTAACGAGACATCCGCATTTGTTGCCAAGTCATCCGCATTTGGTGACAAGTCGTCCGCATTTTTTGACAAGTCATCTGTATTTCTTGAAGCTTTATCCGCATTTGTTTTTGTTCATCCGCATTTTTTTCAGACTTGACAAGTCATTTGGTGACAAGTCATTCACACTACAGTGCAGGTTGGGAAATCAGTAGTAGCTTCCATTTCTTCATCTTTTCTTTGTTTTTAATGATAATCGTGTTCAATTGCATCGAATTTTAAAGGAATAATCCAATTAATGATTATATTTCTTCAAATCGTACTATATTAGAACAAATCTTAATGATTTTTCTTCATGATTTTGAGATGAACAAACGTGTTTTCTTCTTTTTTGGATGTTAATCTTATTCAATTGCATCGAATTTTGAAGGAATAATCATGAACAAGTTCATGATTCTTCAAATCGTACCATAGGTGAACAAATTTGTTTGTTTTTCTTCTAATTTTGGGTATGAACAAATGGGGTTTTGATGAACAGGGACTTTGTTCTTGATTTTTCTTGTTTTCTTCATTGTTCTTGACATCATTAAAGCTAAAATCAAATCTAAAAACTAGATAAATCCAGCAACCAATAGCTCTGATACCATTTTGCTAAATCAATATTTTAGATTCATTGAGCTTGGATCTTAGAATTCATCATGTTCAGATCTAGAAATCAAAATAAAGATGGGTGGACGTGTGTGAATCAAAGAATAAAGAGATGGATAATAATAATGTTATGATTTCATGGATACTGATAAACAAGTTACAATGAGAATCATAGATGGCTGGTGGAATCAAACCCACCCAAAGGAGAGGATTTCTCCTTAGGTGGTGATTCACACCATGAGAAACACACACACAAAAGGCACACTTGCAAAAATACACTAGTGGGTCTATTTATATTATTATTACAACATAACCTAATTTTAACTTTTCTAATTGTCTTGATCTTGACTTTGTAATGTTGAATTGTCTTGTATTTTTGTTTTTGTTGTAATCAACTTGGTCTCTGAACTTGTACAATGAGATCTTCAGTTGGCTGTAATTATGA
>BJCM01179959.1:0-17568 GCA_018326385.1 Flaveria bidentis
TTTATGTAAAGTACATCAGATAAAGCATGTATACTAAAAGTCTTTGGAAGAAATCTGTCTTCAAGTGTTGGCTTCGGAAGACTTTGTCTCTGAAGCTTTGGAAGACTTCATCTTTGGCTTCGGAAGATATTAGTCTTGGCTTTGGAAGATTTCACACTTAGAATATTTATGTTGCTTGTGTGAGACTTCCGAAGCATTCTTCTTTAGTACCCATGTGCATGATGCAGGAGAGACTTTGGGTGTTTGGATTGCATCAGCCTCTTCATATAGTCTCTATAGTAAGGTTTCATATAAGGTTGATACAATCCAAACCATCCAAACTGTTTGTCCTGCATACATGCACAAAGTGCTTAAGTAGAATGCTTCGAAAGTTTCACATTCTACATTAGAAAACATTCTAAGTGTGAAATCTTCTAAAACCAAGACCAATATCTTCCGAAGCCAAACATGAAGTCTTCCGAAGCTTTAGAGACAAACTCTTCCGAAGCCAGTTTATAAAGACAGATTTCTTTCGAAGACTTTTTAGTACATGCTTTATCTGATGTACCGTTTACCATAAAGTTGGACCACCTTTCCGTTGTAACTCTGTTTGACTCACCAACTTTCACAAGTTGGTGAAAAAGTTCATGCTTTAGGTAAACTAGTACAATGAGGTATTGAGTCTGTTTCTTTCTACTTTATGTACTTTTATCCTTTTTGTAATATATTAGGATGTGAGCTATGGCATGTCATAGTCACTAGTCAAAAGACAATCTGCTTTTTGACTTTATATTGATTTTGCTGTTGTCTAGATCATGTATTAAGTTGGCCTTCAAAGTATGGTCGGCTATAGGATGTAGTATAAAATATCTCTAGTCCTTTGTATCTTAATGTATGCTTTGTAGCACTTGTAAGGAACTAGAGATCAATATACAACATTCTTGAAAACCAAACACTTGTGTTATTTTTGTTTTTGTTCTGTCTCTCAATTACTTGTGTTTCTTAGTATCATTGTAACTGATTTCTAATTCCCCATTTGATCTGTTAAGTGTTCTAAAATCAATCTCTCCTTATTGTGTGTTGTGTTGTAAGTGATCAAAGTCACCAAACCCCTCAAACGGTCTTGTAATACGGGTTTACTAAAGCTAGTTATTTATATTTTTTGAGACATGACATTCTTACAACAACTCCTATTTATTTTACCGCCAAAACTAATTATTTCATTTTAAAAATTCAAATAATTAATTTTAAATTTTTTTCCTTTCTCTCTATATTATAAATCCAAATCCTTTTTGAGTCAATAATTTATAAATTATATTTTTTATTAAATAAAAATTAAGTATTATGATTTAAAATATATTTTTCAATATTCAAAATTGTCTAAACTTTTTTATTCTGAAAATAACTAAACTTACTTAAACGATGAAATATTTTAAAATGAATCCTTTTAAAAAATAAAATTTAAATAAAAACATTTTTAAGACAAATCGGGAGTATTAAACAACGAGATATTGATGAAAACCAAAGTTTTTTCAAAGTAATATTATTATAAAATGAAAGTTTCAAAATAATAAAAATATTTTATCAGCTTATCAAAATACTTAGTCATATGTAATTTCAATCTTATATTATATTTAATGTTTTACAATTTCTAGCTCTTCATTAATATATATTTAATAGTTTACGTATTCAACCCGTGTAATACATACGATTTTAACCTAGTTAAAAAATACATCACTTCGGTTGTGGACATGTGAACCATTGCGTTGGTTTAAGTTTACATATGTTCCCCTCATGGTTGTCGTTCTTAATATTATTTTGTTTTGCGATAAAAATTGCCCATCAAACCAAACATATTTCTTAAACACATTTATTTGTGGCGATGTAGCCACCAACATAGCATTTTATTATATATTATAATTTGTCGAAATTAATCCAACAAAACATAAATCGCTTTCGTTTAATTCATATATTCCTGATAAAGATGTATCAAGCCATGTTTAATGTAACTGGTTTTTACAATAAAGATGCTTTTGTTGTTTATGTGAATTGAATCCTAAAATAGAAAATAGTTATTCCACAAAATGAACTTTTTACTTTGTTGTAAAATTTTGTTCCAACTATTGATACAATAACCTTTTTATTCCATTTACATATGCATAACCTTTCACTACTTTTGATGAGATTCATAAATGTTAAAATTCTTTTGGTTGATAGAATTATGGATTTCATTCATGTTCTAATCTCACATAGTCACATGTTAAATTACATGCACATGAGTTGTTATTGTGTTTTCATTGAATCATTCTTAAATAAAGAACATGAACAAAAATTTATGTGCTTGTAATAATGATGAGATGATGTTTTCATTGTTTTGAATCTTACCATTTATAACAATCCAATTTGAACATAACTTCCATTGTTTATGCAAAATTCTTAGACATCATTTTTGCATGGCAATTGCTTTTAAGATTTATGTTTCCTAGTTCCCAAATTGTATTATCTATTTTTTGTTGATTCAAGGTCAGTGCTCTCTTTTCTTAAAACAATTTCGTAGTCGTTTCCACTTACGTACTATGGTTTGTGGTGAATTGGATCTCAAGATACAATGGAACAACTTGTGTAGATATCTTAATTGACTATTGCATAATAAGTAGAACCCAGATTGCGCAACAAGTTTTTCTTGTTTATAATTGCTTGTTTAAATTATCGTAATAAAAATCTCCTTAGATAATTATTAAAAAAATTATTATTCGTGTTAATGCGCTTAAACTCTTCAAAACACAACGATTGATATACTTACTTGTTTTGTGACTCATTAGGATCGTATATCATTAACAATATTATCATATATTAATCAAGGCAATTAGGTTCAACAATACCGGCGTATGTATTATTGATGTGTCAAGACGACAAGAGGCATACGTAATGAGGAGACAAATGGGTGATGTAATGAGCAAATGGGTTATAAGGGCATATTTTCTAGGATAGATGAGCGTATTGAGTCGTTTGGTGATGACAAGTTGTGTCCATTTATTGGGATACCAACATATTGTGTAATCCAACACATGGATAGGTTACATCTTAGCTATGTTATCAGAGTATTGTGTCTATTGTGTCTACTCATGTCAAGATGTGAACCACTTACGATATTTATAAATGAAAATCAAAAGTTCATATTTATTTTGGTAAGTCTTAAGTTTTACTAGTCAATTGTTTATTTTAATGTTTTTTCCTTTGTAAAATAAAGATAAGAGAGTGACTATGGTAACTAGCTCGAGGGCTTAAAACCCGATAACATACACATATATTTGATTAATAAGACTAGATTCGAAGTTTTTTTTTTGAACAACTATGTATAGAAATTATATAGATAAATTTGTTTTGAATAAGTTTAGAACCCATAACCTTTTAATTCTAGGACTCATGGGCTGTTTGATAATATTTGAACCAGTAAATATTGAATTAGTATTAAGTTTGATCGGTTAAAAGACTCTGGACTACTAAGTGGTGAACCAATAAATGTTGTTTAGTTGAATATCTGAATAACTATGTAAAATGACTATTTTATCCATTTAAATTATTTTGTGTTAAATGAAATGTAACTGTTGGTTTAAGGAGTATGTATGTCATCGCACGACACTAGATTTCAGACATTGAAACAAATATTCCAAGTCTCTTATTAAATAAATTCATATCCTTTAACAAACATGCTACTAAAATAAAAATTTTTACTTTGTAATGCTAGTTGAAGAAATAGAATTAAAATCTAGCTAACCACAAAAACATGTTAAAAGGTACATTCAAATGTTTATGAAATTCTAAATTTCTTTGTTAAAAATAATATTAAAAAACTTTTAAGTGATAGGAAAAACTCTACAGGATTAACAAGATGAATATTTAAATTTATAATATATTAATTATCAACTTTTTTGTGCATTAAGATTTATACCTTAAGTTTAGTGGGTTGTATCTACTTTTGGATTTTTTAATATTTAATTTATTAATTACTTTTAATCCAATATTTTTACATTTTTTACAATTTAACTCCTATGAATTTTCATTTTCCATTTTACCCTTGTACTTTTAATATTTTTTACAAGTTTTTCGTTTTACATTCCGGCCTAAATTTTACGAGTTAACACACTGAAACGTCCACACGTGATTTTAGGTTTACGCTTATTTTCCCCCTTTAACAGTCTGTCACAGTGCCTGGGTACTAGATCAATTTAGTTATTTTTTAATGTTTTAGGTTTCACATGTGTGGTTTAACGTTTTTACGTTTGTTCTGTTTTATATTTTTTTTATTTCTTTTTTAATACGAGTTTTCGGGTGTTGGTGATTGCTAACGATAGTATGACATGTTTGCTACTTGACATTATTTTACGCTCCCACCGTAACACGAAGGCTTAATACTAGTTCAATTTAATAATCAAACTATCAAAGTAAATAAAGCATACTTTATGTTCATAAAAAGGAACCCCAAGAGAGATTTTTGTTTGAAACACATTAAAACAAACAAACCATTCAGAATCAAATCTAAACAACAATGCCAACCATGAATAGAAATAAAAACCTTTTTTCATTAATCAATGAAATTCATCATCACCAATCTTCTTCGACTGTGTGTACAGCTGATGCATTGTAGATGGTCGATAATAGGGGTTGGGAGAAATGGAGATGGGGTGAAGTGGATGTGTATGGAGGGTTTTGTTTGAGAATGAGTGTTTTATACACTTTTTCATTCGACACATTTTTATAGCTGAACTATTAAAAAACTATATGAATGATTAAGAGTCAATTTTTTTCACAACTAAACAGCAATCTCTTATATATTCAAATACTAAAGTGATTAAAAGACTACCAAACAAATTATTACTTTGTTATCACTGTATCCCAACCTTGATATTAAGCTTTTTTTCATATAAAAAACAAGCTTAAGAAGTGAAATTATTTTTCATATGATTGGTTTAAGTAAAACTTTTATGATGGGTTTTTAGTTGCATCAATAATAATAATAATAAGTAACAACAAATAACAAATACATTCCTCCACCCACGCCCAACACTCGGTCTGTACCACCATTGTTACATCTCCCGAGGTCACCCATACAAAACGCACACACAAACAAAACAAAAGAAACTTTGTTGCAGGAGAAAGATAAAGTAAATGTGTCTTTGTGTGTGTGTTCAAAAAATAAAGGTGGAACTGAAAACGCTTTTCACAGGGAAGCCGATAAAAAGCACTTTCATCCTGTTGCATGCGTTGGTCTCTATAACCTTCATCATCATCATCACTCTCCTGTGCTCTCTTTCTCTGTTAGTTTTCAAAATCTTTGCTTCATCTCTCACTTGTTAGTTTGATTTGGTGAGTTCCATATTACTTCTACATGTAACATGTCTTAAGAATTTGTTTTCTTCTGTGTGTTTTTATTGTAGATCTTTTTTTTAACTGTTTATGCTTTGTACTTACATAAATAAAACCACTTTGATTGTCAGAAATTCATCACCTTCATTCTTTGTCTCTGGTTGTTTCTTCATCTAACAGGATCTTGACATTGGTGTTATTCTATGCTACCCATTATTTTACTTTCAGTTTGGGATCTTATCAAAAAAGTTATTATTGTTGGTTTGCAGTAGAGATGGAGTCGTTGTATATGAAATAGTGGTGATTCACACAAAGTAACAGAAAAGAACATAATAGGGAGAGAAAGTATGCCTACAGTGCAAATCAAAGAAGGTGTTGAACAACACCTTGTGATCATCAAACCCAAAACCAGTTGGAACTTGCAAAATCAAACCAACCCAGAAGTCCCCAAAACTGGAATCAGTCAGCCTGCAAAGAATAGAGGAAGGAGAAGAGGCAGAGGCGGTCGAAAATCGCGTGATCATGAAACCGATTCTGGCAGTGCAAAGTCTCAGTCTTGTAGCAAAATGTTGAGTTTGAATAAAGTAGGGGGTTCAAGCAAGTCTTTGAGTTTTGCTCCTAGGCCTGGATTTGGTCAAACTGGGAAAGTTTGTATGGTCAAAGCTAACCATTTTATGGCACATTTACCTGATAAGGACTTGAATCACTATGATGTAAGCTTTGATTGCTTTCTGCTTTAGCTATTTTCTTTTTTGTGATGATATGATTTGGGGCCCTTGATTGATATAAAACTGGCTTTCCATTGAGCCCACTAGAAATAATAATGATAGAGTGTTAAATTAAATGCACATTTCCAACAAGTGTACTTTTCATTCACTAGTGGGCAAATTAGAGTACAAGTGAAAGTGATTTGTGTTAAATATGTTATTATTTGTTTTCCCTTTCACACACAGGTTAGCATATTTCCTGAAGTAGCATCACAAAGTTTGAATAGAGATATCATGGCAGAGTTGGTTAAGCGATATAAATATTCTGATTTAGGAGCGCGATTGCCTGCTTATGATGGCAGAAAATCTTTATTTACTGCTGGCGAACTACCTTTTGTATGGAAGGAGTTCAAGATCAAACTGGTGGATGAAGAAGATGGGACACAAATGAGTCCTAAGTAAGATTTTTTCGAATGCTAAATGGATATACTTAGTCAATTTCCACTTACAAAATAAACGCTAAAGGCTTGTGTTATATAAAGGGTAATTGATGTGTTAAATATGATTTACAAACATTATATTATCTCAACAATGCTGTAACTTTTTGAATAAAATGATTTAATAGGTTTAATGCATTAAAAGTGCACTTTGGGCTACTTTGACCTGTTTAGTTTTGAGCTATTTTTATGAGTTTGAAAACGTAACAGATAAATGGGTCGAAAAGACCAGTAATATGTTGAAGTTTTGTGCTATTAAACTTAGTTGTGTCATGTGTGTATGAGCTATGATAGACTTTCATGATTAATTTCAGAAGAGAGAGGGAGTACAAGGTGGTGATTAGATTTGTGGCATGTGTAAATATGCACCATTTAGGCCAATTTCTTGCTGGTAAATGTACAGACGGTCCGCAACAAGCCCTTCAGATTTTAGACATAGTGTTGAGAGAGCTCTCGACAAACAGGTGGCAGCTTTCAGCAATATAAACATTCATTTTTCATATATTTACCTTTTTTTTCCCTGTTTTTACGTATATCCAACTGAATTCTGAGTAGGTATTGCCCTGTTGGAAGATCTTTCTTTTCTCCTAACATTCGGAAACCGCAGCCGCTTGGTGAAGGGCTGGAATCATGGTGTGGATTCTACCAGAGTCTTCGACCAACTCAGATGGGCTTATCTTTAAATATTGGTTACTACTCTCTTCACTTAAAGATTTTAAACCATCACTGTCAAACTAAATTCTAAATTTTTTTAACTGTACTTGTCATTTTTAATGTTTAGATATGGCTTCAGCTGCTTTTATTGAGGCACTCCCAGTAATAGATTATGTGGCCCAGCTCCTTGGTAAAGATGTGTTATCTAGACCTTTGTCTGATTCTGATCATGTAAAGGTATTCCTTTCATTCATGGATTGATCACAAGGGGTGCCAAGATAGGTTTGACTACGGTTCTGGTTCAAGACAGGTTTGACTACGGTTCTGAACTCTGGTTCAAGACAGTCGCTTGGGTTGACTCGAAACAATTTTCCTAAAAAAATTCCACTTTTTTAATAGATTAATAAGTGCTACAATAAAATTACAGATATTACACCATTTGAAGTTTTGAACCATTTGCCTTTGGTCAAAATTTCTTGATTGGACCCATATGATATCAATAAGTAAACCATTATATGTAAATTGGTTTAAATTCCCACCTTTTGTGATCTAAAAAAGGTAATGATTTTATTATACATTAAAGAAATACATGTGTTGTAGATAAAAAAGGCTCTTAGAGGAGTGAAAGTTGAAGTGACCCATAGAGGGAGTGTTCGAAGAAAATATCGAGTTTCTGGATTAACGTCACAACCCACAAGAGAATTAGTGTAAGTTTTAATCTACAAAAGAACAAGTATTCTTCAGTTGTGCATTTAATAAATAACTTTGCTTAAGTTTTAATTTTAATAGATTTCCAGTTGATGATAATGCAAACATGAAGTCTGTTGTGGAATACTTTCAAGAAATGTACGGATTCACAATTCAGCTTACACATCTCCCTTGCCTGCAAGTTGGAAACCAAAAGAAGGCCAACTATTTACCAATGGAGGTTAAAATTTGTTGATGCAGGCTTTTTTTGTTGGTTGACTTGACTACTCTATAATTTACATTCGATTCCTTGTTTGGTCAGGCCTGCAAGATCGTTGAAGGGCAACGATACACAAAAAGGTTGAATGAGAAACAAATTACCGCGCTATTAAAAGTTACCTGCCAAAGACCCAGGGATCGTGAAAATGATATTTTGCAGGTAATTATATTTGACTGGTTACATTTTTTAATAATATCCGGCCTTCAAGAAAAAGGTCTCTCTTGTGAATTTTATTAAAAAAAGGGAAAACTAAAGGCTTTGCAAGAATGGTTTTGGATAAAAGTGACAATTATGAATTCTTTTTATCATATATCCATGTTGGGAGTGTTGGGTCACAAGTCAAATGGGTCCATATTAACATTTGTCCAAGTTTTGGAAGTTCTATTTATAGTTGGTGTGCCAGGTATGATTGATGTGAGAAAAAAATCTAGCAAATTATTTATAAAACAAATTTACTAGCTTTATCAAAATTAATATACAAAAAAGTAGTGATCATGTCATGTATAGTACGGATAATGTAAGTTCTCTTGACTATTGATCTATCGAGGAAATTAAATAAACAGCTTTGACCAATTAATTAAGCTGACTTTAATTTATGTAAGAGCCAATTGGTGGGTTGATCGACTCCCCCTAATTCCATACAGTTTTCGAATACAATTATAGTTTGATTATGGCTTCTACACGTGTTAGTTCCTGGCACCATTAACTTACAAAAATATAAAAGCCTAAATGCAATTTCCTATTTTGATTATGATAATTATTCAAGTATTAACAGAGCTCTCTACTTCGATTTTAACTAATTCATATTCAAGTATTTTCAGAAATACTACTTAGATTAATAACCAAATTGTACACTCTTTAACAGATTAAAACAATCTTTCATTAAGGTTCATCTTCTTCAAGTTAACTGGAGAAGATGGACTAGACTTAAAATACATAGTAAAAATACTCAAAGATTGAGTACATAAGTATCATGAATAGACTGCTAGAAAGAACAGGAAATGAAGGATTGTTAGGCTTGTTGTACTATCACAATATATTCTATGTATAATTTGGGCGATATAATGATTCCAAAAACTATATTATTGCAATGAAAATCTAAATTTTGAATAATGTAGGAGTTTAAAAATAGACGTTATGCTCATTATATTGTAGATGCTTTTTGTGCTTTTTTGAACTCAGACAGTTCAGCAAAATTCATACAATCAAGATCCATATGCAAATGAATTTGGTATCAAAATCAGTGAAAAGTTAACATGTGTAGAAGCAAGAGTGCTTCCTGCTCCTTGGGTAAGAATGTTCTCTATAATCAACTGATTTTTCTTTAATTTAATGGTCTCTTCTTTTCATTTGTTTTAATTAAGTTTCTCTCAACAAATACTTATATCAGCTAAAATATCATGATGCTGGGAAGGAAAAGGCTTGCTTGCCTCAAGTTGGTCAGTGGAATATGATGAACAAGGTATGTATCCCTAGTGCTCGGAATTCATGTTTTTAGAAATATCCTGTAGGTAGCAATCATAGACACATTTTGAAGATGATTTAAGTTTCAAGATTTTAGGTGATCAGGATATATCATGTATTTTATCAATCCTCTAATATGCACATACAATATTATAACTTTTTTTTGGTACATGACCAGAAAGTGTTTAGCGGGATGACTGTTAGCCAGTGGGCATGCATAAACTTCTCTCGGAGTGTCAAAGAAAGTGTTGCTCGTGGATTTTGTAATGAACTGGCTCAAATGTGTCAAGAATCTGGCATGGTATTGTATCCTTTTTCTTCTTCACTCATTTGTTCTATTAACATGTCAAGTTAAGTAAAAGAAATAAAGTAACAATTAACAAAGAATACCATTGCTGTTTGTGGTTGTATATGTTCCCAGTTTCATAGCATACATGTGGATTTGCATGATCTTTTTGAGAGGAAAACCCTCTGCATTATGGGGGGTGCTTAGATGTGGGTGTTAAACTTTCCTTATGTGATTTTTTATAAATCAGAATCCATAAAACGGATGGAAAGAACTAGTGTTTAAATGTGTTTTCGCTATTTGAAGTTGTAATGATGAGATAATCAGTTTGCAAATTCTGAGTTTTCTAAAATAACATTCTTCACTGATGAGATAACCCTGTCTACAAGGGCAACAACGGATCAATACATGCATTTATGATCACTGTTGGATGGGTCCAATGGTAATCCAGCTCGTCAAACAGCTGTGGACTGGCAGGCAAAGACATTATTCACCTTTTAAGACCATTTTTCTGTAGAATCGGCCATTTATTGTCTTTATGGTAGATAAAGGACAGATGCAATGACCTATATAAACAAACCCCTTTTGAGGAGTTGTGGCATCCAATTTATGATCATTTCATGCGACACAATGCATTAATCTTTCTCCTTTTGTATTTAGTTCAACCTTTTGATCAAGTCTTCTCCCTTTGTTTGATTGTCATAATGAGTCCAATTCTCCCTTTCCTTTCTCATAAGGCCCTTTGGCAACATTTGCGATAAAGGAGATTCAAATAAGGTGATTTTGTTTTACACTGTGATATAGTACAAAAATGATGGTCACAAACTTGTTATTTGACCCCCAAATATCAAAGTATGTTTTTCCAAATATGAAAACTAATTCAGTCTCAAAATTCAAATCCTTGCATCACACTTGTAGTCATTGAACGACCTTAATGGTACTAGCACTGGTGCAAACATTTAATTTCATGATACTTAATTAGTTTGTTTGTGAGATTTAAATAATTTCAGGATTTACAACCTGTATTTGTTGTATAGGAATTTAATCCAGACCCAGTGATACCAACTTATACAGCAAAGCCCGAGCATGTTGAGAAGGTGTTAAGACATGTCTATCATGCATCGAGGAACAGGTTAAAAGGAAATGAGCTGGAGCTTTTATTAGTTATTTTGCCTGATAATAATGGGTCCTTATATGGTATGTACTCTTTTATTATATGTATGTGTATATATATTACATGAATGCTATCTTATGGTATACCCTCGTTTATTGAGTTTATCAGTAACTGTGGTCTGAACTTTTATTTAAGGTGATATAAAGAGAATTTGTGAAACAGATCTCGGCTTAATATCTCAATGTTGTCTTACAAAGTACGTATTCAAGATAAGCAAGCAATATTTGGCTAATGTGTCCTTGAAGATCAATGTTAAGGTCATCATTCTTATAGCTAAGCAATGCATTTTTACACTTTTCTCTTTAAAGAGGTGGGAAAATGGTGTTGGTTACATGTCAAAACATGTGACGTTTGGTAATGGTAAAAAAAGTGATCATTTCTAGTTTGTAGAGATTTGTTTGAGCATAAGGAGAATTTATGAAGTTTTTACTTTGGTGGTAAAGATGTGTTGTTTGTGATGCAGATGGGTGGCAGAAACACCGTTCTTTTGGATGCTATAAGTTGCAGAATACCGTTAGTGAGTGACATACCCACCATTATATTTGGAGCAGATGTCACTCACCCAGAAAATGGAGAAGACTCCAGTCCCTCCATAGCTGCTGTATAACTAATTACTTATTCATAATTAAGTTGAATAAAATTTAGTATTCTTAAAAAAAAGAAAGAACAAAGAATGTGTGGTTGGACTGTTGTAGGTAGTAGCTTCCCAAGATTGGCCTGAAGTGACAAAATATGCTGGATTGGTTTGCGCTCAACCTCATCGACAGGAACTTATTCAAGACTTGTACAAAACGTGCATCGATCCTGTTCGTGGGACTCTCACGGCAGGCGGCATGATCAGGTACACTACCCCTGCCAATAAATCGGTTGTCATCTTTAAAAGTTGGTTATCATTTTTACTTTATTATTAGTCTCTCGATTCTAAAATGACCTACCTATGCAGGGATCTTCTAGTTTCCTTCAGGAAGGCAACTGGGCAGAAACCCCAAAGGATCATATTTTACAGGTAATCAAACTTGTCTATGTATTTGTTACGTTACAACTATCTATTGGAAATTACATATAAACAAGTCAAATATGGCTTGGCGGGTAACAAGTCATAATGGGTAATTTCTTTGTGCGGGTCAAAACAGAATAGGTGGTAACACTCCTTGGCCCTTTTTTTCACTTTTATAAATATTGAATGTATTAAACATAATTAGGAAAACTAATTTAGCAAGTTATAATAAAATTCCTTCAACTGAAATGTACTAAATGAGCACAAATTTAGAAGAGTTTTAACCTGTTCCAATATCTGCTATTACCTTTTCAATATTCACCTGTCTTATTTGAAATGGGTTCAATTTGCTACCCCTAATTTTATGCTTCATGTCTCCTCTCTTGGTCACATTCACATACATTTTCTGATGTTTCGAATAGGGATGGTGTGAGTGAAGGGCAATTTTATCAAGTCTTACTCTATGAATTAGACGCTATTCGTAAGGTAATTATCTTCTATATTTTTATACATGTGCCACCATTCTTTCTTGGTCCTAACTGCTTTGTCACAGGCTTGTGCATCTCTAGAACCAAATTACCAACCACCTGTGACTTTCATTGTTGTGCAAAAACGTCATCATACTCGATTGTTTGCAAACAAT
Organism: Flaveria bidentis; assembly: GCA_018326385.1. Lineage (NCBI taxonomy): Eukaryota > Viridiplantae > Streptophyta > Magnoliopsida > Asterales > Asteraceae > Flaveria > Flaveria bidentis. The sequence goes on from BJCM01179959.1 coordinate 12,736, forward strand.
CATAGAGATCGAAGCACTACAGACAAGAGCGGAAATATTTTGCCTGGTACACTGCATCATCTTACTAATGATTCAATTAAAATTCTAAAACATTCAAACATGGCCTTACTCTTTTCGCTTTTAACTCTTTGCAAATTCAGGTACTGTTGTTGATACCAAAATCTGTCATCCAACAGAATTTGACTTTTATCTTTGCAGCCATGCTGGTATTCAGGTCAAATACCTATTTCTGACTATTCCATTTTGCATTGCCCATATAAACCATAGTTCTAGCAAAAATGCAAAAGGAATAATCTACTTTGGACAAAAGATGATGATTTTGCATCTAAAATTGTTCATTCATATAGAAGATGTAATATTTGTGTTTGTATTTTTGTTAAAACAAGGTTTTGTTTATTAGAACTAGCCAAGTGTTACGGTTCTAGGAAGATAATCACTCTTTTATTTATGTTTCCCTTTTTGAGGTTTTAATAATGTATTATATGGCACTCAGGGTACGAGTCGACCTGCTCATTACCATGTTTTGTGGGATGAGAACAATTTCACTGCAGATGGAATTCAATCATTGACAAACAACCTTTGTTACACATATGCCAGGTGCACACGTTCTGTGTCTGTAGGTACGTTCTAAACTGAAAAGCGATTGCTCTAACAATGCATGGTAGTGGTAGAAAATATGACCAATGTATAATTTACGAATATAGAATGGTTTGGTTTATACTGTGGACATGAATGGTTCGGGTAGAGCCTATACAAAAAAAGAAAAAAAAAACTCCTACATCCTGGTACCTACAACCCTTAAAAATGCATACCATCTGTCATTGCCATTTTGTGAGTCCCATTCAGTTCATATGTATATGAATGTGATGAATTGGCTTTGTTGATGCAGTTCCACCAGCATATTATGCACATTTAGCTGCTTTTCGGGCAAGGTTCTATGTTGAACCAGAAATGCAGGAAAATGGTAACAGCCTTCAAGGCGGCGCAAATGTAAGCCGTGTGGGTGGGGAGTGTGGTGGTGTAAGACCTTTGCCTGCCCTCAAGGACAATGTGAAAAGAGTAATGTTCTATTGTTAGGAAATTGTCATATAGGTTCTTTGTATGAATGCACATGATTTTAGAAATGTACTTAGAACTGCTTGGTGTATGTATCATATGGATGGTTGATGCATTCTGAACACCCTTATTGTGTATGTACTAATTTGTTAAGGTTTCGGTTATTAATTTGCTTTGCTTAAAAGGGTGGCTGCTATCTACATTGCAGCACTAATTGTGAAATTCAAGAGTATTGAATTAGAATATGACTACAAGATCTACACAGGCGCGCAGATGTAATCTCACTCTCATATGGTCATGTCTGATTTATATGTATTTATTTCCAAAGTAATGTTGGGTTCGTATATGTCATGTAGATTTATTAGAAATTAGAAAGGTTAGAACGGGTCAGATTTTATGGGTGTTAAGGACAGTAAAAGCGCTATAACCAATCTACTTTCCCTTGAAATCTTCTATGGATAATTTTAAGGGATCCTTCGGTACCATAACGTCATTTGAGTTTGCATACGGAACCATGGGTGTATGTAAACCCAACATCTTGGTGATGGTGAACTAAAATTACAAGATCGGAAGCCAAAGTTCGTATACTACTTGTGAGTATGGGATTTGTGACAACCAAATCCAAAAAGACAATTTACGTGATTGTTGATGGAGGCGGAATCAAAATCAACAATCTGAACTCTCTAACACAATATCTCACAACGAGTAATAAACAACAATAAAAATGAATCAAGACAATATTCAAGAACGGTAAGAACACAAATTTACTGTCAAGCTCCAAGTAATTACTTGGTATGAAATTGCAAGGATTACTTAAACTTACAACAAAAGATCTGCAATAGAATTCAATCTTTATCGTTTGATCTAGAATCTTGGAATCAACGCATGTTATTGTTTGTTTTTTCTTGAACAAAATATTTGTAGTATGGGGATCAAATCCGTAGCAAAATGTCTGTTGGAGAACAGGTAGACCAAACGTCTGCTTGCAAGAAGAAAACGGTTTGTTTTTTAACATCTGCAAACTACTAAAATATTCTGTAATTAAAGTAAATCTATTTTTAAAATTTTAAAAATTACTTCAACATTAAATTTTAATAAAAGATGACACATAGGTTATTTTCTAGCATGTTTCACGTAATCTAGACTCCACCTAGGATTATTCATTTGTCACTATCAATATAATTTCTTTATATAAATAACTGACATTTTATTAAAACAATTTAATATCCACACTTCCACCACAACACCCACAATCGCACCCATCTCCTCTGCGACTTTGACAATGGTTCACTCTAAACACTCCCCCTCAACCAACACGACGTAACACCAAAGAAACTCACCTTACAACTACCTCACACCGATGTGTTCATCTTCCATGGTCAATGGTCTCGTGTTGGGGTGGGGGTGGGGTGACGAGGAGAAGGAGATGGGAGAGGAGATCGATGGTTTTGGGGTAGGAGATGGGAAAGCAGGTCGATGTTTTTGGGGGAATGGGGAATAAACTTTTGTATTGTGTGATTAAATCATCAGAAGAGGTTGTGTAGAAGATTTTTTTTAATGAAAAATCTCTAAAAAAATAAACAATTTGCAAAGCTACAAAAGAGATTAGAAAATATTTTTTTAGAAAAAACAAACACCCTAAGTGCAGGACCGTTGAATGATATGCAAATACAACACAACAACACAAAGAGGAGAGTTGGTTAAGAACACTCAACTTAATCAAACAGTGAAACTGGTTAACCTCAAATAATGACACTATGAACACAAGTAATATGAGACAGAACAAGATAACAAGATACACAAGGAGATGGTTTTCAAGATTGCAATATATTGCATTCTCAAGTTCGATTACAAGTGTTACAAAGTATACTAGATGTTGATACATATGTACCTAGATCCTGATCTTAATGTAATATGTCTTGAATGTCTTACACTTATGTAATATTGGGTACTTAATAAAATGTAAATGTTTGGTTGTGTTTATCATGTTTAATATTTCATTAATGAGTTGTTTAACACATATTGACTTGATTATATAGGTTTGTGGTTGATTGAATTAATATAAATAACATTATGACATTTAATGCATTCAAACTTAGCAATATGAAGTTATGCGAATGACCCATGCTAATGGACCATACGCATGAACAACTTCATGCGAATGACTCAGTCGCGCGAATGACTCAGTCGCACGACTGAACCAGGAGACTGGATCAATCGTATGATTGTCACATAAGAATGGCTCAATCGCACTACTGAACACTCAGTTGTGCGAATGGATCAACCGTATGACTCAATCGCACGACTGAACCATGCTAATGGTTCAGTCGCCCGAATGAGCAACCCTAACCTATAAATACCATCTAATTCGTGGAAAAACATAAGCATTGAATACACTTCGACTCCAGACGTACCCTAGCCGTCCAAAAGCCTCTGAGTTCATACTCCAAGTTCATAGAACGCGGTAGATCGATTCCTAATCGATTCTTGACGTTAGATTCAATACATAATTGTTTCTACGTGCGTTCTCACTGATTGGATCGCCAATCAAATAGGATTTATTTGGTTTGGTTTACACGTTAATCACTCGGTATTTCGTTTAAATACCAGATCCTAACAAGTGGTATTAGAGCTTTGGCTCTTGATTACGTGTTGATTCAATCGTTTTTGATACAAAAATTGTGTTTTTTCACTAAAAACACAATCTTTTTGTGTCAAACGGAGTTTTAGACGTTTCCTGACCATAAAGTTTAGTTTTTCCGGCATACGACGATTAGGGTTTGTGAAAATTCGTGATTTTACGGCCAATACACGTTTAACCTACAAATTATCAAATTTCAGCAGGTTCAGTCGCACGATTGGCTCAATCGCACGACTGAGTTCATTCGCATTCTCCAACCGCACGATTGGACTCATTCGTACACTCATTCGTGCGACTGAGAACCCTATTCGGACTGTTCAACCGCATTAGTTCATTCGGCCGACTTATCCGCATTTGTTCAGTCGCACGATTGAACCATTTGCCTAGTTCAATCACCCGAATAAGCCCAATCGCATACCTTCATTCGCACACATAAACAGTTTGTTTAATAGTAAAGTTAAGCGAAATGGAGGACCAGTTTTCAGCATACACAGCAAGTAGAGACACTCGTATTCAGAATCTACTGCTATTGGAGAACAAAGTGGGAATTCATAATAAACCCCCGAAGCTTATCACATTAGACGACTATCCACAATGGAAGCAACGTTTCGAAATCTACTTAAATGGAGTAGATACAAATTTGTGGGAGGCAATAGAGTTAGGGTACAACATGCCAGTAGGAGCTGACGGAGTCAAACTTACATTAAGTGGCATGTCTGATCCACAAAAGGTAAAACACAACGCTGAGAAGAAAGTCTACGCTTTGCTCACCCAGTCTATTCCGAAGGATATCTTCCATCAGTATTCAGAATATACTCAAGCAAAGAAACTATGGGATGCGTTGGAGAAGAGGTATGACGGAAATGCCTCACTCAAGGCCATTAAGGCCAAAGCTTTGAAGAAGGAGTTCGACAACTTTTCTTCAATGGGAAAGGAAAGCCTAGACGACTTGATCGACAGATTCTACCACTTTATGAGTGAGATGCACACTCATGGAGTAACTACGTCGATGGAGGATAAGGTATCCAACTTTGTAGATGGATTACCAGAGAAATAGGCTTCCTTCGTTTCAAATCTCAGACAGAATGGGATGCTCTCGAAGTTAGACATAAATGACTTCATTCTGAAACTGAGAG
>BJCM01180108.1:0-13293 GCA_018326385.1 Flaveria bidentis
CGCCATCCGAGATTCGTAGTTTCTTAGGTTTGGCGGGCTACTATAGAAGATTTATCCAAGACTTCTCTATGATTGCTTCTCCACTGACTAAGTTGACCCAAAAAGATGTAAAGTTTATATGGGGTCAAGCTCAAGAGAAGGCATTCGAGGAATTGAAGACGAGATTGACTCAAGCTCTTGTTCTATCATTACCCGATGGAATTGAAGACCTGGTGGTCTATTCTGATTCTTCCTACTCGGGTTGGGGTGTGTGTTAATGCAGACAGGAAAGCTCATAGCCTATGCATCCCGACAGTTGAAGGTCTATGAGGTCAATTACCCCACTCATGACTTGGAGCTGGCAGCCGTGGTCTTTGCGTTAAAGATTTGGAGGCACTATCTTTACAGGACGAAGTGCACCATATTCACGGACCACAAGAGCTTGATTTAAATGGACACACATGTTGATTTAGAATAGACAACTTAAATGGACACACATGTTGATTTAAATGAAACTAACTGCTATTTTTAGTCTCTGCGGTCCAAATGAATATAAACACGAAGTGTAATGTCATGTTTTGGAAAATATTCAAATCTGTGGTGTTCAACAGTGAGATATATGAATGGACACGCTGATGAACTTCAGTTGTCAAAACTGAGCCAGACGCAAGACTCAATCGCACGAGTGAATAATGCGTGTGGGCTCAGTCACATGACTGACTCAACAACATGGCTCATTGTACTACTAAGCTCAGACACAGCCTCAATCGTACGACTGAACTCAGATGTATGGTTCAGTCGCACGATTGAGTCAGTAGACCAAAATCATTCAAAATTCACCTGTTAAGTCTAGCAACCAATCAAATGTAATATGGCTGAAAGATGGATGATGAGCACCAAGCACAAAATATGAGCACACGTAGATGTTTTTCTAAGGATCAAGTACACAGGAGACATCAATGCTTGCATACTGAACCAGAGCAACACGTGCCCCCAGTTCAAGTACTTGGCTCATGTTATCCTAAAGTGCCTAGTCTCCAAGCATGGAGGAGTTGATGAGATGTCCGACCAAATCCAGAAGGCACACGTTGCACTTATGTTAAACCACCTGTTCAAGTGCTCTCACATGATCTTCACCTACTTGATGGAGAGGAAGAAGATGATGTTTTGGATAGTGATGGGAATAATGCTATGCAAATGGGTGGTGGTATGGATGATGAAGATTCTTAAGAAACTAATGAAGTTATGTCACTTAATTTATAAGACATTGATGCTTATTGGCTCCCGTGGAAGATCTCTGAGGCTTATGAGCAGCAGATTGATCCACAACAGAGCCAAAAGCTTGCTAAAGAAGTACTAAAGATCCTAGAAGAAGGTGATGACCGTGAAGGTGAAACTAAGCTCCTGGTGCATCTGCAGTGTGATAATTTTAGCCCGATCAAATATCTTTTAAGGAACTGATTGAAGATTTGGTGGTGTACACGTCTGGCTCAAGCTGAAGAACCAACAGATCAAGACAAAAGTAATTATTAGATGTCCTCATATTTAAAAACTTTTGTACTTGAATTATGTATTACTTTAATGTAATTAATGATTATTTATGTTTAAATGTCTTGATTAATGATTAATGTGTGATAAGTTAAATGCTTAAATCAAATAGATGAAGCTCAATAGACAGACAAGTATGATGTCGAACCCCTTCAACAAGTCAAGACTCAACTTACCATGATTCTTGACTTGCAAGGGATAGTCAGCAGATCTATGAGCTACACTCCAGAAGAGGGAGAGATTATACATGATCTTACGGATGAACAACTCGCCAAAATATTCAGGCTGAATCCTGACGAGCTGGTCAAAGACGCTCCAAAAGTTGACGTGGTGAGTGAAGATGAGCTGAACTATGTAGATGAAATAAAGGTAGAAGATGTCACGGCAGAGAACTATCCACAGTACGCAGATCCGAAAGGACATGTTATCCCTAACTTGGGTGAAACATTTGACAGTGATACTTTTGATAAGTTGGATGAAGTGGAAAAGGAAAAAGAGAAAGAAGAAAGCACAACCCAAGCTTCGGACGCAAATGTCGACTTGAAGAAAGCTGAATGGGTAGCTTGTAATGTAGAGATGAAAGCCCAATGCACGCCGCCAAAGCAGAATGGCTACACAAAGCTCTATAAAGTCAAAAGACATTAGAAAGTGTCAGTCAAGATTATCGCGTGGGCGTTTTTTGAAGATTTTTATGTTTATGTTGTGAAAAGGGAGATAGGAATCGAGTACTTTAGATATCCTCATGATCTGAAGACTCTTCCTTGTTTTGAGCTCAACCGTCTGGCATGCTTAAATCTGCTGTATGCTAATCCAAGAAAGATGTCAGGTTGGTTTGAGGCTGCATTGAAGAAGGAATACCACACCAGGTGGGTAAACTTCAGACCTCAACAACCGAAGAGGTACATCCGTAAGTCTAAAGTGGACCCCATATCTGGACGACCTAAAGTTGTGCTGAAGTGGAGTCCCCCGTGCACAATGTCAAAGATTCCCTTACGGGAAATGCCTTAAGACTTCATTCCACACTTCAAATGGTGCTATTACGATTGGCGAACGGGCGAAGCGGTCATAGTTTTAAACAGAGATGGAAAGATAGATACTATCCCGGTATATGACCCAATGTGGCTTACAAACTTGTCGGCTGAAGATGTCTACACATTATACAAGTGGCCACTGTTCTATGACACACAAGATATTGTACAAGCTCTCCAGTTCCAACACATCATAAGACTCTACTTTGCATTTGAAATACACGAGGGAGTTAAAAAAGAGGAGAAGTACAAGAAATTCGAAGAACATGTGAAGAGTGTTAGACAATAGAGTAAACTAGGACCAAGGGGGAGTTTGTAGATACATGTTGTTCATAGTTTATGACCTTTAATGTAAAAGTCTTTCATGTCTTACACATATGTAATGAATTGATTCAATGAAATATAATATGTGGTTGATGCTTATTGATGTTTATTTATTTCATATTATTATTGTGTTGAGTATAATTCATATGTATGAACTTATTATATAGGTTTGAAGTTATTATACATACTTCTTAGTCAATAATGATTGAGAAATGTGTTCAACCTAGTCAGATGAGTATTCATGCTAATGGACCATACTTATGAACCATACGCATGAAAACGATCTTCAAGTCACGGTTTCCCCTTATTTTAGTCTATCCAGGTGCTTGCCCTGAATGGCTTTCACCTTGTCGGGATACATTATGGACCAGTCGCATGGCTGAACCAGGAGACTGGATTAGTCATATGATTGAGACATAATATTGACTAAGTCGCATGACTGAAGCTTCAGTCGTGCGCATGACTCAGTCGCATGATTCAGTCACACGACTGAACCATGATAATGGTTCAGTTGTACGAATGAAAACTACAAACCTATAAATACCACTTAATTCGTGGAAAACAAAAACAAATTGAGAAAACACTTGGTAATACACGAACCCTAGCCATCTAAAATGTCCAAGAAAACCAATCCAACTTCAAAGTCCGTTTTGGATTGATTCCTACTCGTTCTTAACGTTTAGTTTATTCTTATATTGATCAGGTTAAGATTGGATAGCCAAACAAAGAGGATTCCGCACTATTTGATCTAGTTTCATGCATTATCAGTTAGTATTCTGTACGTACACGGTCCTGACACAAACTCACTTAAACTACACTCGGATGAAGCATAGTCTCTCTGAGAGTTGATAGTAATATAATAAGTAACAATGAACACAGAAAGATAATTTTCAAGGTACTTGCATATATTGCTTCTGAACTCAAAGTATTACAAGAGCCTTACAATCATATGACACGAGTTACAATGAGAAACTATATATAATACTACCTATAGCCGGATGTACTTTGATACCAGCTGGAATCCTCTAACTAAAGCAAATAGTACAAAGCTATAGTTTAAGGTATCTTAGATAATGTCTTATCTAAGATATGGTAGTCATGACATGTCCATGACTTACCTTTTGTCACCAACTAAAGTTGGCAACTGTGCTAACAAATAAAGGTAAACAGTGGAATAAAGTATGGTCAACTACATGGCTTTTGAGAAAACGCCATGCAGTATCTTAGAGGTCTGCAACGGAGTGTCAGAGACACCATACTTATGTCCACTGGTTCATAGTAGTGTCTTCCGTAGGGTAGTTGGCTTTGGAAGAACAAGTTCTTCTAAAGCCACTTATACTTCGGAAGAGACTATTTCTTCCGAGGCTTGAGGACTTCTTCTTTTCTTCATACTTCAGAAGTTGTCTTCTGATCTTTTCTTCTCAGACTTGATCTTCGAAAGTGAACATTTTGACTTCGGAAGTAGAGTTTGTCTTCAGAAGTACATCTTGCACTTTGTCTTTGGAAGAACTCTATTTCCTTTGGAAGTTCCAGACTTAGCTTCGGAAGCCTTTTATTAGATACATCAAAATAGTCTAAGTGATTTGGTTTTGGTTGCACCAGCCTTCTTCTTGATCCAACAAACTCCCCCTTGGCTAATGCTACCAAAACCTCACTTGTTTCTGCTTCTCAAAACTTTCAACACCAGGGAAAGCAGATATATATTTGTTTCTTTGTTCTTCCCAGAAGTGGTGCTGAGAAGTTTGTACAAATCATTAGTTGACAGGAGATCCAGTCTATCACTCTGAATGATGTGCACCCTCTGCTGAGACCCTCTGAAAAGAGTTAGTTGACGGGAGCTGTAATCATACTCCCATCTAACTATAGGTTCCAATTTAGGACCTTCCACCATCTGTAGAAAGGCTGTGCCTTTGGTGGTTGATCTTTTCATGTCTTCCTACTCTCTTAGTTTCAACTCCTCTTCAATCTTTGCTCTTGTGGTTAATTCAGCACGATGAAGGCTGCTAAGATGACTTCAGATGTGAGCAATATTTTCGGAGTTGAGGGATTGGAGAATGGTTTCTCTGCTAACTTAGCAATATCAAATCTGCTAGAGTGTAACAGAGAGGAGGCATTCAACCTGTTTCTTTCACCATTCTCTCTCTCTACAACAAAGTTATGAGAGGCATAATCAAACCTCCACTGGATGATTTTCTTTCTTGGCACAAGGGGCTGACTAGGAATCTTGTCCCTTTTCTTTGTATCCAGTAGAGTCACCAACTTTCTTCTCAGTTTCTTCTCTTCATCGTTTAAGGAGTCAGAGTTGATTCCAACAAGTCTAGCAGCATGGTCCAGTGTTACTCTGGGAAGATCAAGAAATTTATCTCTTGTGAAGGAACATGAAGAACCATCAAAATAAGTCAGTTTGACAGAATCTTCTTCACAAGAGATGTTGTTCAAGGTTGTGCAATTAGTGAGCTTTGTCTTGATTGCCTTGAATTCTTCCAAGGAGAGATGTTTGGAAGGCTAAGGGGATGGTTTGGAAGGTTGTGGTGTAGTGGTTCTGGAGAGTGTTTTGGGTTGGAGGATGGGTAGTTTGGGTGGTTTAGGTGAGGAAGTAGGTAAGGATAATGGTGTCGCTTCAGGTGTGAAGGGTTCAGTTTTGATGGGAAATGGAGAGGGAATTGGTTCAGTTTGGGATTGGGTGGTTGGCTTAAAGATCATCCCCTGTACCCTTCTATACATCTCTTTCCTTTTGCCCATATGAATGTCAGCCTTGATTTCACTAACTATTCATTGGAGTGTCTTTTCAGACATGGGTCCCACCTGCCTGTAAGAGAAGCTGTGAGTCCTGAGATAGTCTTTCATCCACACTTTCTCACATATCTTCTTGGTCACAGTGGCCCTAACTTCTTCTTCTTTCTTCTTCTTTTCCCTCAACTTCTCTCTTGCAGCTTTCTTTCTCTCTTTCTCCAGTTGATCCTGCTCTTTATTGAAGAGCCATAGGATCGTATCATCATTGTGTGGAGATAGTTCTTGAAGAGAGAAACTTCTGGAGGTCAGGAAAGCTATTCTTTCCCTCCGGAGCTGCATGTCAGCTTCCCTCTTTTCTCTTTCTTTTTCGTCCTCTAAGGCTAACCGTGCTGCTTCCTTCTGTTGTTCATATTGCATCTTGCTTTCCTTGTCCAACTCTACCAACTCCTCTAATGGTAGAAGGAGTATGTCTTCATTAGTAGCTCCAAGCTTGATGAGCTGGTCAATGATTTCTACCATCTTCTTGTTATTGACTGCCTCCTAGTTAGCTGTAGCTGCTTTGGAACTAGCAGCTAACAACTTTCCAGTTGGAAGTGTACATTTTCTTTTAAGCTTTTCAATCCTCACCTCCTCCTGAAGTTCTTCCGTAGTCATTTTCTTCTTTCCTTTGTCATCTTTGGAAGTGCTAGACTTTGGTGGTTCTTGGAAGGAGGATTCGGATTGTAAGAGAGATAGTGAAGGTGTCTAAGCTAGAGGTTGATTGAAAAAGTCCTCACTATTCACCTCAGATGCCAACTCTAGAACTGCATATGTGATGATTAAATCCTTGAACAATGAGAACAATCCTTCCGCAGCTTCCATCTCAGCTTCGGAAGATTTAGTTTGTTCTTCTGAGACTTTGGCTTCAGCTTTGGAAGTTTGAGGGAGTGTAGTATCTATCCCAACAGTTTCAGTTGCTGGGCCTTCAGTCCTTATTTTCCCTTTGAATTTAATCTCAGGTTCCAATTGGACCTTAGGTTGACCAACTTCTTCCACAGTGGTAGAAGGTGCACTTATCTTCTGAAGCTCTTTAGCTCCAAAGTACATCATAACCGCATCAGGGCTAGGCTAATCTAGAGAGGATCTTAATAGGAACTTGGAGAAGAGCCTATATAGATCTCTAAGTATCCTTTGGTCTATCTTGGAGAAGAGCCTATAGTACAACTTGGGATGGCTCATGAAAAGTAGTTGCAGCAGGAGCCGAATATTTTGAAGTTGAAGTTTGGCTCACTGGTTCCTTAGATGTTTGTCTCTGAACACTCTCCCCCTTTTTGGTAGCATCATCTTGAGAGCTAGATGAGCTGGAGGAAGAGGTCAAGGAGACCTGAATGGGTACATGCCTAACCAATCTCTTAATCTGTTTCTCAGCTAGTTGAGCCTTGACACTGTCAATCTCAAGTTGCTGAGTGGCAGACCTATCCTCTAAAGTCCTAACCTTGGATTCAAGATTTGAGACTTTAGATAGTAGGTCTTCGATGATGAGTTGCATTCTTCCCTCATCTTCTTTTGAAGAATCATAAGGAGATGTGGTAACATACCTAGTATGTTCATCCTCACCACCAGATGTGGTTTCTTGGCACCCTGATTTCCCTTGCTTAATGATGTCTCTTTCAGAGTCATCAAAAGGCATGGTTGCAGCAGATTCAGTCTCTGAAAAGTTACCACTGTCCATAAGGTCCATTGAGGCACCTTCTGTAGTGGTAGCTGAATCTGCATGAGTCCCCTCCACTTCAATAAAGGTTTGCTGGGCTAGAGATAAGAGGTTTCTCTAGGCTCTCTTTATCTTTTAGAGAGTATTGTAGATCAACTTCATTGCCATGGAGAGACGTAATTGTTGGGTTTGTCGGACCATTAACAAAGTAGTTTAACCATTTAAACATGAAAAACACAGCAGAATGAACCTTAATCTTATGAATTGTAATCTGAAAAATTAAGGCTAATAACATAACAACAACAAACCCAAGAACATAGGATCAAATATATGTGAATGGACTAGCTAACAAGAAGAAATTACAACCAAAACAACACAAACAATCTACCTTTGTTGAGCTTCTGAAAAACGTGATTTAGGAGGAAGAAAATGAGGTTCTTGAATGACCAAAACACCAAGGAGAGGTGTCCTCAAGCATACATACCCACAAGCATCAAGCAAAGACCTTTCTTGCTAGGATTTGTGCACCAAAACGGATCAAGAAAGCTACTGGAATCCCATTCCAGCCGTGAACTCTTTCTTCCAAAAGAGAGAGTTTGTCTTTGTGACCCTTTTGCATGTAAGAGAGAGAGAGAGAGAGAGGTGGAGTGTGTGTCTAGTTAAGGGTGTGTTATTCCAAGACCTCAAAAATGAAAACAAAATGAGCCAACCCCTCTTAGGGGCGGCCGAAAACACCTTCAAATTGGGGTTTTCCCCCCCAATTTTATCTACCAAATGTTTTAACTAGTAATTAGAATAAGTTATGTAATTAACCTTATAATTATATAACTTATACACACTCTTGTTATTTGATGTTATTTAACCAAATTAAACAACATTACAAATAATACCCATGAACAAAATATCCTTATAAGTTGTTCCATCTCATATGCAATTTATTTAGAAAACCCATTTTCTAAATTGGTGTATTTATTTAATTGCATGATCATATCACCAATTAAATATCAATTGGTTTTTTCTAAGCTTGTTATTGGGTATGACCCGAATTGGATCATAATGTACTAACCACATCAATGTTCTATGTGTCTTAGGCATAAAGAATCCAATAGTAATCTCTTTATCAGTTTTGAAGAGAAGGTCAGTGAAGGATAGAGAGGTTAAACCTATTGACCTGGGACCTTGATTAATGTCTACAGGCATTGAGCCTATGGTGGAGCTATTCCTTTTTGGCTGATTAGGGGAGGTTAGATACTCAACCTAAGGTCTTTCAGTTTGGGTTTCGGGCTCATGGGTTTGAGACTGAAGAAACTCAATACCCATATTGAGGTCAAATGTGAAGGATAGTGAGACCTTAGACTGAGTGGGGGCCCATTGTTCCACTCTAGTCTTTTTGGATTGAACAGGAGGAGCTTGTTCAATCAGAGAATATTAAACAAGGGTTCGTTTGGGGTGTCTGTGGTATGTGATGGTAATGGGTTGAGAAGGTAGGTTTGGAAATGTGATGAAAGTTGCTGGTGTGGGTTCATCACTTGTGGGATTAACAGGGATGTCACCAAGAGCTATTTGCTTAGTCATAACTAGAAGCAGAGTAGTGCATCTTCCAGTAAAATTAGTGGACACTTTCTTCAAAGTCTTGAAGATGGTCGGCCTCATGTGAGGGACAGTCAGAGCAGCTGCACAGACAAGCTGACTCTGGTCCAGTTCCCAGTTGATTATGTGCGAGAAATCTGGGATACATGAAGAATATTTCCCGCTGGAGATTTCCCATGAGATTAGTCAGCACAAATCAGGAGTAGTTGAATCTAAGGCTTCTCACCATTCCATGAACTAGGCACCTAGTTCGTATGGAGTTTGATCCCATCCCCCATATTTATTGGACAGGCAATGAAGAACGACATGCAACAGGAACTTCTAGTTGTATGAGAAGTTGAACTTGTAGACTTTGGACCTGCTGACGTCTCCACTATATCCCATTTGGATGTAGGTGTTGTCCAAATCTGTTTTGGGGAACTCTTTGGGGGCATTTTCATCATGAAGCTCAAGATGCTCCCTGATGAGTTGCTCAGTAATGACCAACTTCTGGCCACAAATGCTCGATCGAATTACACGAATCCCATTTTGAGTTTCAATCTGACCATTTTCCAAAAATTCAGCCATGTGATTGGAGTACACAGTAGGATTAACAGTCAAGGCAGTGTAATAGGATGACTGAGTAAGAAAGGAAATGATTTCAGAGAAGTCGGCATCTCTTGAGGAATCAAAAAGTGCAACTTGATTGTGCTGAGGGTTAAGTGTCATTTGTGAAAGGTGAAGGTGAAATAGTTTAGACTTGGGTGAACTGAGAATAAAGAAAGCTTTTAGGGCAGTATAGTGTGGTAAGAAGATGAAAGTGAATAGTTGGGATTATTTAAAAGAGGGTGAAATGGCGGTAGAAGGGGTTTGGATAAGATGATGTGATGTTTTAGTGGGAGATTTGTCAGGGGCGGTAAGGTTTTAGTTTAGATAAATAATATGACATCATTAAAAAAATCTTTACTTTTTACAGTGTGAGGCCCAAAAGATTTCCGTTACACAGTAAAGTCTTTCTTCCGAGTATAAACTACTTCCGAAGGTAATTTGACTTCTGAAGGCAATATTTACTTCCGAAGGTAGAATTCTATTTCCGAGAGTAAAGCTAACTTTCTGAATGGAGAGTTTTTCATAAGCTTCGGAAGTAGATCTGATATTTAATCAATTGCTTCTTCCGAGAAGAAATGTATCCTTGGAGAAATTTTGCTTCGGAAGTTATGTGAAATATCTTCCGAAGGTTAATTCCTCTTCGGAAGAATTTATACTTAGCGAAAATTTTAGAGAAAGACTTTTTGTAATAGGGCTCAGATTGCATTGACAAAAGGCATTACATATTAAAAAGGTTTTCAAAAGAGGTAGACTAATTAATGTTTATCATCCCAATGGCTGTAATGAGATACTTATTGTTCATCAAAAGCTTTGGTGAACAATTCAACATAGTGTTCATTTGAATCAACTTTGATTAGCTTAATTAGATTTTTCTCATGAATATCTCTAATGAAATGATTCCTGATATCAATATGCTTTATCTTGGAGTGCTTCACCGGATTTTCAGTGATGGAGATAACACTGTTTGTTGGGTATTGTTAGACCATTATCAATGTTGTTTAACCATTTAAACATGAAAAACGTAGTGAAATAAAACCTTAATATTATGTTTAGTAATCTGAAAATTAAGGCATATAATATAACATCAACAAACCCAAGAACATAGGATCAAATATATGTGAATAAACTAGCTATCAAGAATGAAAACAACCAAAACATCAACCATGAAACTACCTTTCAGGAGCTGCTGAAAAACGGAAGTTATGATGAAGTTGATGATGTTCTTGAACGACCAAAACACCAAGGAGAGGTGTCCTTAAGCTCCCATACCCACAAGCATCAAGCAAAGACCATTCTTGCTAGGATTTGTACACCAAAAAACAAGAAGAAGCTGCTGAAAATCCACTTTCAGCCGTGAGTTTTCTTCAAGTGTAGAGAGAGATTTGGTTCTTCTTGGTCTTTTGCATGTGTGAGAGAGAAAGAGAGGGTTTAGTGTGTTCTAGTAATTTTGGTCTTCTCAAGACAACAAAAGGGACCAACACCATTAAGGGGGCGGCCGAAACTTGTTTTAAAATGGGGTTTTCCCCCAATTTTATCTACATTTATTTTAACTAGTAGTTAGAATAAGTTATATAATTAACCTTTAAGTTATATAACTCATACACACTTTTATTACTTGATGTTATTTAGCCAATTTAAATAACATTAAAAATAATACCCATGAACAAAATATCCCTATAAGTTGTTCCATCTCATATGCAACTTATTTAGAAAACCCATTTTCTAAATTGGTGTATTTGTTTAATTGCATGATTATATCATTGATTAAATATTAATTGGTGTTTGCTAGCTTGTTATTGGGTATGACCCTACTTGGATCATAATTTACTAACCACATCAATGTTCTATGTGTCTTGGGCATAAAGAATCCAACAATCTCCCACTTGCACAAGATTCATATAAGATTGATGCAAGCAGTAAATACCGCCTAACAACGGTTTACTACCCTTAATACGCATGACAAAAAGCCATACCAACTTGAAATGATTTAGATGAATCAATCATTTATCGTTTTGTGACATATGTCATGTTAAATCCAAGGACACAAAATGATCATTCCTCGTTGATTTAACTTAATCAGGCCTTAGACATCTTGCTCTCAATGAATAATAGGAACAAATTCCATCTTGACCACATACGTTTCTTACAATCAAGGTATAACACTTTGGTGAATATCAAATCCCAATATATATCTCAGGTCGTAGGATACCAAATGATATTCGCGTTTTCTCAAATTTACTTATGATCAATCAACAAGATTCCATGTAGTAAAATTTGAGACGCGGGTCAGTCCAATATTCGTATCCCACAAATATCTATGAACTTTGGCAGCAACCAATTACTCTATATTCATGCCTTATGAATATCCACCAATCCTTGTTCATAATAGTCTTACGTTAGTATTTGTTCCCACAAACATGACCGACTACGGATATTTAGAATAATAAACATATTCATGGATGTATACATGCTAAAAGGAACATAACTCAAAATATGATAAATATATGAAAGAGTTATATATTACATTGTTCCAAACTTTTAAATACTAAACAGATCAATTCCAATCACTAAAATATCGTAGTCCTAAGGCACAAGTATGACTTTCATGCTTTGCCCTTTCAAGGAGCTTCGTGAGTGGATCCGCAATATTTTGATCGGTGTGAACTTTACGAATACATATCATTCCCTTTTTAACTTCACCCCTTATGTAGTTGAATCTCCGCTCAATGTGTCTAGTCTTTTGATGTGCATGGGGGTTCCTTGATCTGTGCAATCGCACCCTCGTTATCACAAAAGATTTCTAGGGGGTCTTGAATGGTAGAGACCACCCCTAGATCGGTGATAAATTTCTTTATCCATGCAGCTTCCTGAGCTGCTAATGAGGCGGCTATGTATTCGGATTCTGTAGTGGAAAATGCTACCACATCTTGATTTGAACTCTTCCAGGACACTGCTCCTCCATTCATAATGAAGACATACCCCGACTGTGATCGAGAATCATCTTGATTAGTTTAGAAACTCGCATCCATGTAACCCTACAACGAGTTCCTCTTCATCTGATCCGTATATTAGAAACATATCCTTAGTCCTCCTAAGGTATTTCAATTTACTTTTAACAGCCATCCAATGGCTATTACCTGGACTCTGCTGATATCTGCTTGTCATGCTTAACGCGCATGACACGTCCGATCTTGTGTATATCATCGCATACATGATGGATCCTATAGTAGACACATATGGGATGTCTTTCATTCGATCTTGCTCATCCTTTGAGCTTGAACATTGAGATGTACTCAATATTGTCCCTCTTTGAATAGGTACCATACCTTTCTTAAAGTTTTCCATCTTGAAACTTTATAAGATTTTATCAATATATGCACTTTGGTTTAAACCTATCAACCACCTCGATCTATCCCTATAGATATTTATTCCCAAAATATAGGCGGCTTCATCGAGATCTTTTATGGAAAAACAAATTCCAAGCCAGGTTTTAACACATTCCATGGTTGGAATATCATTTCCAAAAAGTAGTATGTCATCAACATACAATACTAAGAATGTAATTATGCTCCCACTAGCCTTCTTATATACACAAGCCTCGTCAGCATTCTTGATGAAACCAAATTTCTTGGTCTCTTCATCAAAACATTGATTCCAACTTCTCGATGCTTGTTTCACTCCATAGATTGATGTCTTTAACTTGCATACTTTATTAGGATGTCGTGGATCGACAAAACCATCAGGCTGAACCATATGGACAGTCTCTTCGAGATATCCATTAAGAAAAGCGGTTTTGACATCCATTTGCCAAAT